>CAXHKG010000282.1:0-12260 GCA_964016985.1 Anodontia alba
CTTAGCAAAAATATGAAATAAATCTTTCTTAAATGTATGCCACATTGAAATTAATAAGAAATAACTAACATTGTATCTGATTTCGAAGAAAATCAGTTTTCTCTTACAATTTTATGCATAAAAATCAAAATTTTTCACAAAATGCTAAATATTTAGGGGGCGGGTACACCCAAATAATCACTAACCAATCAACAATTTAGAACAGTTATAGTCTAAAGTAAATGCTCATTATATAAAATATGCATAGAATGAATCTGGTTGCCTTTGATAAACAAAGAAATTTGTGTGAACGGAGTTATGAGATCCTGCCCTAAACACCCCCTTCATATTCTGAAGAGTTTAAAGATGTGATATTTATTTCCTTTAATCTTGGAATTCTTACAGGTATTTAGTCAATTGTATCAAATATATGCACACAAAACCATTCTTGCAATAAGAAATGATAGCAGGATTGCTTAACCTAAGGTGAACGGAGTTATGGGTTTCCAGGCTATATACATATCCATCGAGCGTATCGGTTTAGAACCCCGGTACAAAAGATTTGCACTCGAACCGCGATGACACAGATCCGCATGATTACCAACACAATGTACTTGTATGTGTCGAAACTGTAAGGCACTTTACGAAGATATGCAGGCATCGATGGCCCAGACCAGCACCAACATCTGCTTAGTCTGGTCTGGACCCTCCATGCCTGCAGTGAACGTGTATAGTGAACCCTCGTTACAACGACAGTATTTGTCCTCCAAGACGTTGCCATTAAAATGAATTTGCTGTTGTACAGAACACTTAATGAGCAGATTGATATGTAGAAAGGTCTTGTTTTGTCGTTATTTCCTTTTAGAACATATGTTTTGGATATTTGTTAGAATCGCCTCAATGAGGCGATTCTAACAAATATCCAAAACATATGTTTCTTTAAAGTATTAAATACAATGTTCTTGCATAATTTGTGACTAATTGTTACCTCTTAAGCGAAAGTTTCGTCACCGTCAAATTGTCATTGTAACGAATTTTGTCGTTGTATCGAGATTCGGTGTAAAGAGGGTTGTCTGTACATTACACGATGCATAAGATAAGATAGATAAGATAATTTTATCATAGAAATATAGGCCTATTGGCCCTTGAGCTCAACAGGTCTACATATAACTAAGCATGTACATAAAGTACAGAAATGGCGAATAATATGGCATTTTCCATTTTGTGAATAGTGACTTTACGCTGTTCAACATATTTAAAGATTGCAATATACTAATATCACTAATGCACTGTACGGAGAGATTGTAAGCACCGAAACGCTTCCAAGTATCTTTTTATATGGCTTCTCATCACCGATAACAACTTACTATAACTTACTCAGGTACACAGCTACACATGATGTGCGTTGGACCAGTTAGGAATTCTGACAGGGGAAACAACTGTCTCCCCTCCAAAATTCCCCGTTTACCCACTTTCAATAAGTAAACACGGATATCCCTCATTTTCATGAGTGACAAAAACATATATTCTAAATAAACAAGATGCAAACAAATGCAGAAACAGAGATATGTGAGGCGTGAGGTCACGGATCAGCCTTTGCAACCTCATGGCCCAATCGCACAGGCTGATCCGAGATCGCCTCTATCACCAGGTAACCATATGTTAAATTCACAAACTTGCAAAGCAAAATCAAAGTTCAGTCTACACATTCGCGTAGCCTGATCCTAGACTTACCTGGTCATCAAACAACTTCAAACATTTTATTAATATCATGTGGGAACCAGTAAGGAATCCTGCCAGGAGAGATATTATATTTCATACGCTGAGAGACGAAAGGTAAAAACGACGCTTTAATAATTATAATAATAATAATAATAATAATAATTATTATTATTATTATTATTATTATTATTATTATTATTATTATTATTATTACATTTCTTGCAGTCATACTTTATTGATTTTAATAGAACATACATGAATCATTTTAGTGGACGACATTTTAATCCTTATCCTGCTGAACCTGGATATACCCTGCCTTTGCAAACAGTGTAGATTCAGATCAGTTGGCTGAAGAAGCACTGTTTGCCATTAAATATGTGAATTTATAGCAACAATCGAGATCAAGTTATATTGGCTGAAAATTAGAAGGAGACGTAGCATCTTAATTTATTCAGCATGAAAGCGTTAAAATAGTTTCCTCTTAGTCTGGCATGAAATGTCAAACATATTTTTTAGAAAACTAGAGAAGAAAACTGTCATCAGTTTGTTGAAGTAGCCCAGAGTGTGGTAAAGGTTCTTAAAAAAGAATTTTACTCGTCTTTGCGAATATATTTGTATTATCAAAGCCTTGTCAGAATCTTCGCTGTCCAAATATATATAGATAGATACCACCCTACTTAAAAAAAAACTGAATCGCATATTATTTGCTACAAATATAATTAATCTGATTTTCGCTATTTTTACCTATTTTACACTATCAACTTCCAACCCCTTCTCTATCCTACTTATCACTTACTGTCATATATTTACTTTTTATCTTTTTCTGTTAACATACTTACATTTGCTCGACAGCGCAGCATGCCTATCCAGAAGTCCTTGCGAGCGTATGGCATTATGTTAAGAAAGAAAGAAAGAAAGAAAGAAAGAACAAGAGGCCCGTGGGCCACGATTGGCTCACCTGAGTAAAACAGTCATTGCATATCTGTAGATGTCTTCCAGTATTGCCACAGCAACTAGGACAGAACGCTTGCCAGTGCCGTAAAAAGGTTAAAGGTTAAAGGTTATCCTAGGATGACCATTTGAATGATGGGCCTTGCGTTCCAAATGCTAGACACCAAGATTCAGCTTCAGAGCGCTCGGTTTTGGAGAAGAAGATTTTAAGTGTTTTGACCATATATGGGCATGGCGGCCATCTGTTCAATAGTGCAAAACCATCTGAACAAATTGTGAGGACCACTTCGATAGAAGGCCTCATGTGAAATCTGGTGAAAATTGGCAAATGGTTTCAGAAATGAAGACAATTTTAAAGATTTATACGATTTTATACATGTACAAAGCACAGGGACAAAGGAAAATACCCCCGGGGGAGGGGGCGGGGGAGGGGAGATTGTAACTAACAAGTTTTACCACTTTAAGCATACATTGTAAGTTTAAGCCGTTTGTCTTTAATACATTAAAAAAAAACTAATTTTTCAATATTTTGTATGGTGATGCAAATTTAACCTTGTCATAAAAGATCAAAGATCGTCTTAGGATCATCATCTGAACAAACTTGGTAAACCTTGAGTCCCCAATGCTATATAACAAGATTCAGTCTCAAAGCTTTTTAGCTCACCTGAGCACGTACTGCTCAGTGAGGAATTCTGATAGGCCAAATCTCCGGCGTCCGTCCGTCGTCTGTCGTCTGTCAACAATTGACATCTCCTAAACAACTAGGGCAATTTGAACCAAACTTCACAAAAATGCTCCTTGAGGGATACTAACTGATACTTGTTCAAAAAATTGGAATCAAAGCAGAACTCTGGTTGCCATGGCAACCAAAAGAAAAAATAAGAAAAAAAAAAACTTTAAAAATCTTCTTGTCCGAAACCACGAAACCGATTTCAATATAATTTGGCAGAAATGGTTCTTTGGTGATCCTCTACTAAGATGGTTCAAGCCATCATGATTTGTCAAAATTTGTCAAAAACATGGCCGCCAGGGGAGAGGGGTGAGGGGTTGGGGCAGGTCTTATTTTCCCTATATATCTATATAGAAAACCTTAAAAATCTTCTTGTCAGAAACTACTAAATCCATTTCAATATTACTCGACAGAAATGTTCCTTTGGTGACCCTCTACCAAGGTTGTTCAAGCTGTCATGATTCGTCAAAAAACATGGCCGCTAGTGGGAGGGGGCGTGGTTTATTTTCCCTATATATCTATATAACTTTTTTAAAAGAAAATACTTGGCAGGAATGTTCTGGTGGTGACCCTCTACTAAGATTGTTCAAACTGTCCGGAAACATTGCCGCCAGGGGAAGAGGGGGTGGGGGCGAGGCTTATTTTCCCTATATATCTATATTGAAAACTTTAAAAATCCTCTTGTCAGAAACTACTGGACAGATTTAAATATAATATGACAGAAATGTTCGTGTGGTGACCTTCAATTAAGACTGTTCAAGCCATCACCATCATGATTAAAAGACTCCTTATCAGAAACTACTGGACCGATTTCAATAATACTTAGCAGAAATGTTTCTTTAGTAACCCTCTACCAAGAGTGTTCAAGCCGTAATGATTCGTCGAAAATCATGGCCACTAGGGTCGGGGCTTACTTTCCCTATATATTTATATAAAAAACTTTAAAAATCTTCTTTCCAGAAATACTGTACCGATTTCAATATAATATGGCAGACATGTTCCTATTGTGACCGTGTACCAAGTTGTTCAAGCCATCATGATTCGTAACAAAAAAAAAATATCTATATAGAAAAATTTAAAAATCTTCTATGTCAGAAACTACTGCAGCGAATTCAATATAACTTTGCAGGAATATTTTCTAGGTAACCTTTTTTCTCGGTAGTTCTTTTGGTGATCCTCTACCAAAATTTTTCAAGCCATCATGACTCGTCAAAAACATGGCTGCCAAGGGGTGGGCTTATTTTGAAAAACCTTCTTGTCGGAAACCGTTAGGACTTGGGCTTCCAAATTGGGTATGTAACTTTATCTAGTGGCGTTATATCAAGATTGTTCAAAGTTTTGCCCTGGGGTTAGAAATGGCCCCTACCCGGGGGGCCACTAGTTTTACACAGACTTGATATTTAGTGACGATCTTGAAAAATCCTTTTGTCGGAAACCTTAGGCCTAAGGCTACCGAATTTGGTTTGTAGCTTTATCTAGTAGACCTCTACCAAGATTGTTCAAATTAGATCCCTGGAGTAAATAATGGTCTCACCCTGAGGTTCAGTAGTTTTACATAGACAAATAAGTGGCATATAAGATTTTCCTCTAAAACTACTGGCCAGATGTTGAAATAAGTCAGCAGAAATGTTTCTTGGATGACTGGCTATTAAAGCATAGAGAGTCCTATGAAGAGAAGATGATAGTCTTTTAGAATATACTATGTTGCATTAATTATTGAAGTAACTGATGATAGTTGGTGACAATGACACTCGGGTGAGGGAATTAGGGCCCTATGGGCCCTCTTGTCTTAGTTATGGTGAAGAAGATCTTTAAGTGTTATATTTTTAACCACATATGGGCATGGCGGCCTTCTTGTTCAATGGTGTGGAACCATTTGAACAAATTGTCAATATCCCTTCGACAGAAGGCTCCTTGTGAAATCTGGTAAATCGGTCAGTCGGTTTCAGAGAAGAAAACATTTAAAGATTACATAATGTTATACATGTATAAAGCCCAGAGGCAAGAGCATATAACTCCTAGGGGACAAAAGTTTGATTATAACTAAAAATTGTTACTAGTTTAATCATACTTTGCAAATTTCAGCTGTTAGTGTTTAATACATTTTCAGAAAATGATTTTTCAACATTTTCCCCATACAAGAGTACGGCAATGCAAATTTGACCTTGCCACAGAAAGGTAAAAGGTCAGCCTAGAATTATCATTTAAACAAATTTGGTAGATCTTGAGTCCCTGATGCTATATACTAAGCTTCAGCCTAAAAGCTTTCTTGGTTCTGAAGAAAAAGATTTTTAAGTAGTTTTCACCATATATGGGCATGGGGGCATCTTGTTTAAAGATGCAGAACAGCTGGAAGTAAAACCCGTTGCGGGAAAGCGTCTCCGGTCGTCATGGCTTTGTTAGTAAAGGGTTTTGAGTTTTAAATCATTATAATAGGAGGATAACCCTAAAACCACACGCACATCTTTAAACCATTGTAACTAATATGCATAGTTTCAAAAGGATCGGTAGAAAACACTACGAGGAGGAGTTATGCCCACAGGGTACCTATTCCAATATTACTTGGACCAGGAAAAAACTAAGTAAACAAATGAAAAGAAAATGATAAAAAGTAATGAAAGGATAACCCCAAAACCACATGCACATCTTCAGACCATGTTGAACAAGTATGCATAGCTTAAAAATGATGGAACTGTATGATAAGTTTCGCCCATGGCGGTATCTATTCTAATACTAATCGGACCTGAAAAACAACGTCGAACAAGTGGAAAAATGATAAAAATGATGGGAGGATAACCCCAAAATTACATGAGCATCTTCAGACCATGACAAAGCACCTGCAAAGTTTCAAATTTGGTATAAAGCTGCAAGAGGACTTGCGCCCATAAGCTGCCCGTGTCATCGTGTCAGAACTAAAACAAATAAGTTGAAAGCGTGCAAAACGTTGAAAAAACAATAATGGCAGGATAAACCCAAAACCACATGCACATCTTCATACCATGTAGAACAAGTTTGCATAGTTTCCAAATGGTCAGTAAAAAAGTCTAGGGGCCCACAAGATTTATATTCTAATACTAATCTGACCTGGAAAAAACTAAGTCGAAAAAGTGGTAAAAGTTGATAAAAAGTAGTAGAAGGATAACCCCAAACCACATACACATCTTCAGACTATGTAAAACAAATATACATAGTTTCAAAATGATCGGTGGAATCTCTATGTGGAGTTGTGCCCGCAAGGTATCTATTCTAATACTAATCGAACCTGAAAAAAAAAACTAAGTCGAAAAAGTTGATAGAAAAATAATGGGATAACGTTAAAATCACATGCACATCTACAGACCATGTAAAATAAGTATACATAGTTTCAAAATGATCGGTGGAAAACTCTAGGAGGAGGTGCGCCCAGAAGGAATCTATTCTAACAGTAATCGAACTTGGAAAAAAACTCCAGGAGGAGTTGCGCCCACAAGGTATCTATTTTAATACTAATTGAACCTGAAAAAAAAATAGAAAAAAAAGTTGATAAAAATCGGAGGATAACCCCCTATACACGCACATCTACAGATCATGTAGAACAAGTATACATAGTTTCAAAATGATCGGTGGAAAACCCTAGGAGGAGTTGCGCCCACAAGGTATCTATTCTGAGAGTAATCTGACCTGGAAAAAACTAAGTCGAAAAGTTGGAAAAAAGTTGATAAAAAATAACGGAAGGAGAACCCCAAAACGTCATGCACATCTTCAGACCATGACAAAAACACCTGCAAAGTTTCGAAAAGATCGGTTAAAGCTATAAGAGGAGTTGCGTCCACAAGCTACCCATTTCATTGTGTCTACGGACAGTCGGAATCTTGGACTGAAGGGCGGACGCACGCATTTTAATAGTCTTCTTCGAGTAAAGTTGGGGAACAACAAATTGATAATACCCCTTCGAAAGAAGGCCCAATTGAAATCCGGTGAAAATTGATCAAGCTGTTTCAGAGAAGCAAACATATTAAGATTATGAGATTTAAACATGCATAAAGCCCAGGGGCAAGGGTAGATAACCCCAGGGGACAAAATTTTGATTGTAACTAAAAGGGTTTGCTACTTTTATCAAACATGGTCAGTTTCAGCCATTTGTCTTTCATGCATTTAGAGAAACTGAATTTTCAGTATTTCCCCATACAGATGCATAGGGGTGCAAATTTGACCTTGCCGTAAAAAAGGTCAAACGTCAACCAAAGGCTATCATTTGAACAAACTTGAGTCTCAGATGCTATGTACCAAGATTCAGCCTTAAAGCTTTCTTGGTTTTGGAGAAGAAGAATTTTAAATGTTTACCCTATATGGACATGGCGACCATCTTGTTTAATGATGCAGAACCGTTTGAACAAAATAATAGTACCCCTTCGACAGAAGGCCCAATGCAAAATCTGGTGAAGTCAAGCTGTTTCAGAGAAGAAGAGGTTTAAAGATTTATACATGTAAATAACCCAGGGGCAAGGGCAGATGACCCCGTGGGACAAAATTTTGATTGTAAATCATACATTGTAAGTTTCAGCCATTAGTCTTTTATACATCGTAAGACAAAATGACTTCAATATTTTCCCCATACAAATGCATAGTGACGCATTTTTGACTTTCTGTAAAAAGAGGTCCAATGTCAACCTCGGGTCATCATTTGAACAAACTTTGTACACCTTGAGTCCCCAATTCTATATACCAAGGTTCAGGCTCAAAGCTTTCTTGGTTCTGAAGAAGAAGATTTTTAAGTGCTTTACTATTTATGGGCATGGCGGCCATCTTACTTGACGGACTGTGACCATTTGTACAAATTTTAACCCCCTCCCCCCGCCCCCGCGTTTGACAGAAGGATCCACTTATTTGGAGACAAAATTGCCCAGGGGTTTCAGAGGAGGTCGTTCAAAGGTGTGGACGGGCGGAATGACGGATGACGGACGGGGAGTGATCACAATAGCTCATCCTGAGACTTTGACTCAGGTGAGCTAAAAGCAAAGAAAGAAAAACCTATTTGGAATACAATATATATGATTTAGATATAAATTAATTTCAGTTCTCCGGATATTCAGACTAACAATCCTGTGTCAAGAGCTTGTATACTTTAAAATATTGCTATCCAAAATCCGATTATATTATCGATGGCTATTTGAAAATTATTCATGGCTTACGAATTCAAATACAGATTACCTGACCAAAATCGACTTCAACGAATGTCGGTAAGAAATTGCAGAAGCTTTACAGGTGTTTCCTAAACGCCGGTACAAACGAGAGCACGCCCTGCGGGCACATGGCAGCGTTTAAACGAAGTCGCACTAACGTTGATGTAACTTCATAACGTTTAATTGATGCTGATGCGGCGTTGTCCCATTGCGTACCCTCTAGGTGTTAAGTTTGACATTTAAATGATTGGAAAACTTGAAAAAAAAAATAGATGAACGTATTCCATGCTATTCCAAACCTCCAGCCTACCCAAAGTTTCTTTTCGCCACACGAAGCAAGGTAGGCTATCTAAGATTCCTAGAGGTAGTTTGTTTTTGTTCCAGGAAACAAAGCTTCAAGTAAGGCTGTTGATATTAGACAGCTTCATTATATTCATTATTGCGTTGCAAACAGGAACTCGGCGACACTAAACCTACAGTCAGACATCCATTGATAAGACGTTTATTGTCCCCCGCCTTTTCGAAGAACAGCGGCGGGACACTGTTTTTGGCTTTCCGTGGTGCGTGGCGCATGGCGCGTGGCGCGTGGTGCGTGGTTCCGAATTTTTAGTAGGTATCTTGTCCCCTTAACTCCTCCCACAGTTTTGGCCGATCCTTTTGAAACTTTACATGTGCTTTAAGGATGGTCTGAAAATATGCATGTGGTTTTTTCAGAATTCTGAAATTATTTTTTATTACTTTTTTCACATTTTGAACTTAGACATTTTTTGAGTTCTAATATTACAGAAGTCTATAGGGAGTAGGTACCTTGTCCCCTAAACTCCTCCTACAGTTTTTGGCCGATCCTTTTGAAACTGGGCTTTTAGGATGGCCTGCAAATATGCATGTGCATTTTTCAGATTCCTGAAATAATTTTCATCTCTTTTTCCGCATTTTTAACTTAGACAATTTTTTAGTTCTAATATTACAGAAGGGAGTAGGTACCTTGTCCCCGTAACTCCTACCACAGTTTTTGGCCGATCCTTTTGAAACTTTACAGGTGCTTTAAGGATGGTCTGAAAATATGCATGTGTTTTTTTCAGAATCCTAAAATTATTTTTTATTACTTTTTACACATGTTGAACTTCGACATTTTTTGAGTTCTAATATTACAGGTCTATAGGGAGTAGTTACATTGTCCCCTTAACTCCTCCCACAGTTTTTGGCCGATCCTTTTAAAACTTTACATGAGCTTTTAGAATGGCCTGAAGATATGCATGTGGATTTTTTAGAATCCTGAAATAATTTTTTATTACTTTTTCTGCATTTTTAACTTAGACATTTTTTGAGTTCTAATATTACAGAAGTCTATAAGGAGTAGGTACCTTGTTCCCTTACTTCCTCCCACAGTTTTTGGCCGATCCTTTTATAACTTTACATGGGCTTTTAGGATGGCCTGAAAATATACATGTGTTTTTTTTTCAGAATCCTGAAATAATTTTTATCACTTTTTCCGCATTTTTAATTTAGACATTTTTTAGTTCTAATACTACAGAAGCGTATAGGGAATAGGTCCCTTGTCCCCGTAACTCCTACCACGGTTTAAAGCTGATCCTTTTGAAACTTTACAGGTGCTTTAAGTATGGTATGAAGATATGCATGTGTTTTTTTTTAGAATCCTGAAATTATTTTTTATCACTAGTTTCCTGCTTCAATACTTAGGTAAGTGATACAGGACCAATGATCCTCTGGTTAACTTACCCATTTTTAACAGCTCAAATAAAAATAAGGCGGGGGACATAAATTCCCTATGGAATTTGCTTGTTGTAGATGATCTCAACAGTCATGCTGCTAAGTTTTGCCGCATGGGATAAGCAAGACAGACTTCCTACCGTCTTGTGCTCCAAACCGTTCACTGCAGAAACAATCTTTCTTGTAGGTGCTTATGCACCAGTCATTTGAAACCCAGGTCCTACGGGGCCGCGGATAGCAGGGGCATAGCGGGGCTTATGTACCAGGATTTAATCTCTGGTGAGTCCCGGCAGAAGATGTGCCGGAGTTTTAATTTCCCGCTAAAATGTATTCTTATACCAGATAGATGTGCAAGAATACAGATCAATACATGTACAGTTTATTAAATGCTGAAGGCTTGTGTGAAAAACAGAAGCCTAGTCATAGAGCAAATGAATACGAATCCCCTCAGTTTGACAGAGGAAAATGTACACGAAACCCCCCCGGATCGGTTACAAGTTGGTAGCTGGCATGCTTATAGCGAACATATTTTTACTGTGAAGCCAGAGTATATATTATTTATATTCAAAGAAATTTTCTCTGATCCTGGTATTGTAGTTAACTTTTCGATTGCAGAATAGTTAAGTAGATTTGGTATGGTGGCAGAGAAACAATAGGCACCTATTTATAGTTAGGTAAGTATAAGTTGACTCAAATCCACTCTTTCTGTTCTGATGTGTAAGATCTTTCTGAGTTGGAACGGCAAGATTGTCAACATTATGTTTTGTCAAAATTCAGTAGAGAAGCCCAAGTTGGAGAGAGACACGTTTATGTCACAGAGCAATTTTTCCCTTGTATTGCATAGTTCAATTATAAAGATCATAAATAAACAATCTATGTATGTTCATTATGAATATACGTAGACATATTACTAGGGGAACAAACTGTACCTTTAAGTGAGTTAGGTTATATAACAGTTTGTAATAAAGCTCATTTCAATATAAGGTAAAACCCAAGTTGTACTCATATGTCATCAATTAACATTTTGGCATCATATCAAGTGCTGTACGAGACGTAGAACGACGTATATGTTGTTGTTTTGTCGTTTTAAATGACTTCTTTCTTATTTTGGAGTTCCATTAGCCATTAAGTAAAGGATTATTCCTTCTGTATTTTATCTGAAATGTCGGGACGCCATTTTATAAAGTGGAGAAGAATGTAATTGATGGGTCCATAGGGGACAAGATATTATCTTTTCCCATATGGACAAATAAGTTATTCCCGGTTGAAATTTAGTGTGAATGTTGTAGTCTTCTCTTCCATTCCACTTACGAATCCCTTTTATACTTAAACAGCCCTTAAGTACAGGATAGCTTGTTTTGTCCTATATTACCTTATCAATACTAACAGGTGTGAGTTAAAAGTTATGCCTCGCTGCACTCAGGTTTTGGGATTTGGTCATTGAAGATGTACCCAGTCAGCATTCTACGTATATCTATATCGGGCCGTCATCGGCCCGTCAGGGTAGCTGACGGGCCGATGACGGCCCGATGTAGATTTACGTAGAATGCTAGCTGGGTAATCATCTTCAACATATATTCTGAGCTGTGTAGCTTTATTTTGAAAATGTATTTATATATATTTCAGTTTATATATTATGTTTTATTTTATATAAGTTAAATACTGATAGTCAATGTGTTATGTTGATAGTTTGAACTTGAGAATTTGCTGCATTGTGAATTCTTATGGATATAACTGAAATAGCAGGATGTTCAGTTAAATAGATGGGCTGTAAAGCTCACACCAAGGGCTTAAAAATACTATTCTTTGAAGGAAGATATGAAATGTCATTTCATATGATATCATATGTCATTTCATATATTCCTCACTGCACTCAGGTTTTGGGATTTGGTTATTGAAGATGTAATCATCTTCAACATATATATTGCGCTGTTAGCTTTATTTTGAAAACGTACTTATACATATATATTCAGATGATTTGAATA
>CAXHKG010000283.1:0-59474 GCA_964016985.1 Anodontia alba
GAAAGAATCTGCTCACTTAGCAAATTCTTTCCTTTAACCCTTGCCATGCTGATGAAATTAAGATGCCACACCTACTTCTAATTTTCAGCCAATCAGATTGCTTGATCCAGGTTGTTGATACAATTGAGTCCTCCGTGTAATCACATGACCAGTCAATGACACCAAAATCTGACCAACCAAAATAGCTTACCAGTTAACGGTTAATGTTATTGCTTAGACAAACAATATTACCTATGTACTTTTTCGCTGATAAATACAGGTACAAATGCAGTTTTCATTGACAACCCAGCAAGCAAAAAATATAGGACCCACATTGGCCCTAAATGGGTATTTATATGGGTCCTACATGGGCAACCCATAAGGGACTCATGAGGGATTTGCAACAGGGTTCCATGTTGGACCCACATGGGCAAAGCCATGTGGGAACTATATGGGTCCAGTATGGGATAAATCAACCCATATTTATCTTCCAGAAAAACAATTTTTACACATTTTTACACAAATGGTTATAAGTCCCCAGTCCCAGCCCATTTGATGGACTGGTAAGGTCCCAACCGATAGAGACCTATGTACGTGTGCAAGTTATTGCCTTAAAGATATAGGCGTCTTTTTTAATAGTTGGAAATGTTGGCATCATGCGTATTTATATATACCTCTCAATTTTAAAAATAATAGGGACATACGAGTTAAAATAAAAATATGACCATGAACCGACGTCCATGTTGGGAAAATAGTTAAGATAAATTTAATATTTAATAGATACTTTCATTTTGTAATGAACAAACTATTATTTTTATTTTATTATTATCATTATTATTTGCATTTATATCAGGAAATTTACTGTTTTTTGATATTATATTTAAATAGTGGTAGAGTTGTTCCCCTTAATACCCATATTGAACCCGTATGGGTCCCATACAGTAATGGGAGGTCAACATTGGAACCATAGAGGTCCAATATCTGTATCACATGGGAGCCATTTGGGCCCCAATTATGTATCTAGAAAATATCACTTTTCCAGGATTATTTCAATTTTATCTCGGGGGTCCCATATATTAGAATGTATTTTTATAGTTATCAAATTTTACCAATATGGGACCTATAAGGGTCTTATATGGGCAAAAAAGCCTATATGGGGCCCAAGTAGGACCCAAATGGGATAAATGCCCCGAATCTGCCCATATGGTTACCATATATACGTGTTTGCTGGTCAAAGTTTACCAATATGGGACCTATATAGGTCTATATGGGCAAAAAAGCCTATATGGGGCCCATGCAGGACCCGAATGGGATAAATGCCCAGATTTTGCCCATATGGGTCCCATATATACATGTTTGCTGGGAAATACAGGTATTACGATATTGTTTGTCTAAGGATTTACGCATGGGCGTGGTTATAGCCTTCTGACGGAGGAGTCAATTTCACATGCTTTAATAGTGGCAAACAGTGGAGATCCAGATCAGTTGGCTTCTGAAGAAGTCAGCTTATCTGGATCTACACTGTTTGCGAAGGTTGGGCATATCGGGGTTCAGCAGGACAAGGGTTAAGAGACCTGGCTCCCTTAATACTCCAAGGTGTTATCTCCCTTGAAGATGTGTCTCTTTGCCTAAATTAGTCTATTTCCCTTGTGGGTTTCCCTAAACCAGACTGTTCAAGGTTTTTTCTCTTCTGCAAAATATAGGAGCCTTTCCATATATGATAATAAGGGAGGCATTACCATAAAGCATGTGGCCGGCCTCGGTGACTGTTGGATGTGCCGTCTGACTGGAGACCAGGAGGTCACGGGTTCAACCACCACTGAGGTCGGCAACATTCTTCCGTGGAGATTGATCATGAAATATTTTCTACGGTCATTCTCTCCCTTCCGCTGATTCAAGAAGGGCAGTTGTCAGTTTCTGGCAAAAGAATGTGCACAATACTGGTTAACCGCTTAGAGGATTAATCCTACCCATGTGGTTAGGTAAACTGACTGCGCTCGACATGACCCCATTGGGTTGACTGGGCAGTAAAACCTCAACACAAACAAACCATAAAGCATGTGATTTGCTGACTGTGCTGATTCTCTGCTGCTTGTATGTGAGAAAATAACAATTTTGGGGAAAATAAACAATATTCTGGCAGTACTGACCTCAGCTCTGTTGTTGTTTGTTTGGTCAGCCATATTTTTCTTCTTATAAATATGTCTGTATTATTGTACATACCTTTATCACTCTGTGAGTGAGTTCAGCAGACAAACTATGATATTTTCCTTATTTTCCCCAGAAAATACAGGTTTTGATATTTCATGCACATTGTCTCCTAAGGAGATAAGAGACAATTTGTATGTTATGCCAAAGCCTATTTTCTGGGAAAAATAAGGAAAATAATTCAAAATGTCGTCTGCTGAATTTTTTTACCCGGCATGCAAATAGTGTTAATTACAAGATAATGTAATATTGGCTTATCAGCCAAACAGTATAAGGGATCTCCAGGTAAGATGCCATTTATCATCTAAAATAAATCAGTACTTTTCTTATATTTGAACAAAAAAATATGTTTTGGTGCTCATTAGATTTGCCTCATTGAGGTCATTCTAATGATTACTGAAAGCTTATGTTTTTGTGTGGCAAACCAAGACAAAAACATCTGTATCCCTTCCTTACTTAAAAAATGTATACAATCCTGGAGCTGATGGTGGCAAAAACAAAGGTACTATTCCCTTTGATGATTTGTATTAACTTTTAATGCTTAGCATGCTGGGTAGAAGTTTCAGATGACATTTTGAAATATTTTTTTCTTATTTTTCTCAGAAAATAGGATGACATTACATGCAAGTTGTCTGAGACACTATTTGCATGAAAAATCAGATCCTATTTGCTGGGAAAAATAAGAAAAAAACATTGTCAATTTGTCGTCTGCTGAATTTGCTGATAGCCTGTTGTATTGTATCTGTGACACCCAAATTATTTATGCCTAGCGTCCCATAAAAGGGACATTGGCAAACACTGTAGACCCAGATCAGATACCGCAGAATGTGACATCTGATCTGGGTCTACCTGTTTTCATTATATACTGGAATTTCCACAAAACATAGTAATAATAAAAACTAACCAGACTCCCCATCTATTAGAAATGGACCTGTCCATTAAGACTTGAGGTAGAAGAGTCCACTTGGCATAAATGGGTTAAGTAATAGCTCCCAATGAAAACACCTGTATTGTTTTGGTTCAGTTTCTCAGTTTCTTTCTTATTTCCTAACATCAGCCAAACTCCTGCCCAAAGTACTTTATTGGCAAACACAACATTCGGGTCACCCACCCCTCTTGAAGTATACAAGAGCCCTGAATATAGTTGCAGAATAGACTGCAGACCACTCAGCTTGTGTCTGGCACCTTCAGCCACTTTTCTTTTCAGTTATTGCATAGGTAATTCCAGAAAAAAAAATTCTTTCAACTGGAAGTTTTCTTATGTCTCTACAAAAACATATTGTGGTACTCATTAGAAGTGCCTCAATGAGGCACTTCTAATGAGTACCCACAATATATATTTTTGTGGAGAAATATTTTTTTTTTTATTTGGATATCCATCTTAGCTGGAGCTACCAGTTAGTGGTTGAATAATGGTTGTTGGCAGATTCAATTAAGCTGAAAGCATTGTTAGGACTCTTTCATGTCTGTTCCACCTACAACAAGAACATGCTGACATGTCCTGGCACTCTTCCAGACTGGTTTCCTCTTTTATCTGGTCAGTTTGTGCTACAAAGCTGTATAAGCAGCCTAAATTGTGCAGGGGGTCACCACTGTGATCCAAATTGTTCAATTCTCAGCATTGGCATGTAACAGGGTAGTGGTCGCCTGGTTTTCTCTGGGTACTCCAGTTTTTCTCCACCACATAATTATGACCACCAAATGTCATCATTTGTGCCTTCAGTAATTCACTGAGCTTTCTCTATATCAAAGTAAAATAAAGCTTTGACCCTAACATTTATGACTTGTGGGTCAAGTTCAGCAGACAACGGCCTCAGTGGCGCAGTTGGATGCGCGTCCGACTGGAGACCAGGAGGTCACTGGTTCAACCCATGCAGAGGTCGGCAACATTCTTTCATGGAGATTGATCATGAAATATTTTCTACGTTCATTCTCTCCCTTTGGCTGATTCAAGAAGGGCTAGTTGGCAGTTTCTGGCGAAAGAATGTGCACAATACTGGTTAACCGCTTAGAGGATTAAGCCTGTCCAGTAAACATGTGGTTAGGTAAACTGACCACGCTCGACATGACCCCATTGGGTTGATTGGGCAGTAAAACCTCAACACAAATCAGCAGACAACAAATTGATGATTTTTTTTTCTCCCAGAAAATAGGCCTTGACATTTCATGCAAATTGTCTCCTTGAAAGAAAAATATTTCAAAATGAATTTTTTACCCAACATGCTAGCCGGCCTCGGTGGCTCAGTTGGATGCGCCTTCCGACTGGAGACCAGGAGGTCATGGGTTCAACCCCCGCCAAGGTCGGCAATATTCTTTCATGGAGATTGATCATGAAATATTTTCTACAGTCATTCTCTCCCTTCTGCTGATTCAAGAAGGGCAATTGTCAGTTTCTGGCGAAAGAATGTGCACAATACTGGTTAACCGCTAAGAGGACTAAGCCTGCCCAGTAAACGTGTGGTTAGGTAAACTGACCGCGCTCGACATGACCCCATTGGGTTGACTGGACCGTAAAACTCAACACAAACAAACCCAACATGCTAAGCCTTAAATTGAGATTAAAATCTACATGTTGAGTACTAAGTACCACATTAACTGTAAGTATTCAGACAGACCAGAGCAAACAGGTTGCAGCAGCTGATCAGAGTCTGATTGTTTGACAATCATCCAGTAGTAACTTGATAGTAAAATGGACTTGTTCAGTTTTTGGACCAGTATGGTAAAAGGAGTTAAGATGTCCATTATGAAAACACGCCTATTCAAATATATAGAAAAATTCACCTCTAAAAACTGAAAATTTTCAGATAAAAAACTCTGATATTTTTATACCTTTTCTCAAAACATTGATTGTCGGTACTCATTAGAACCACCTCACTGAGGCAGTTCTGACAAGTACCCACAATCTATGTATTCTAGCAAAAATAAGAAAAATAATGTATACCCCTGCAAACCGCAGTTTTACTATATAATAGTGGGGTTTAATGGGGTCAAAATTATATAACATAGGCGTGTTTTCATGATGTGAATATTTAGTGTACTACAGTAGATAGGGTGCCATTTAGAGAGGGACAGCAACTCTATATATGCATGGAAGGTCTTATAATAAAAGCAATGCTTTACAAATGCATGCAAATAATTGCACAACACTATAATAACTGAATATTATTGAAAAGGATGTGGAAACCTTAAGACCCAAACACTACCACTAAAATGATGCTCGTATGATCTGGGAAAGTTTGGATTAGAGAATTTATGAAATTCACTATTGTCATACCAGACCGTGTGAATTTGTGGTTTGTGCACACTGGTACTCGTGTTTTGATTGTATTATCGTTTTAACTGAGGTTACTCCAGTGTGGTATTTCTGGTCAGGCTAATTTAACTTTAATATAAGTGGGTCATTCAAAATTGTTCCACAATGGTTGTTGACTTTTAATATTCTCTTGGCAAAAATAGCAGAGGAAAAATTAGCGTTTTTTTATATTTTTCACAGAATTGTTGCTTTAGGAGACAATGACAATGACCCTTTTTCATGGGAGATGTAAGAAAAAATACTCTAAAATGTTGTCTGCTGATATATGTAAATTAAGCAGGTTAAATATTGTAAGCAACGGTGTTTGCTATATGCTAAGTCACAATAATTATTTTGTTGAAGTCCTTCTCATATCACACTTTGTTTCTGCACAGTAATTTGCATAAGATTGTTCCTATTGACTTCTTGTGTCATATTTAACCCTTGTCATGCTGAATAAATTAAGATGCCACGCCCACTTCTAATTGTCAGCTAATCAGATTACTTGATCCAGATTGTTGATACAATTTCACTAACTGAATGACAAACAGTGCATAGTCAGATCAGCTGGCTTCTTCAGAAGTCAACTGATCTGTATCTACACTGTTTGCAAAGTTGGGGCAGATCCAGGACCAGCAGGACCAGGGTTAAAATGGATTTTTGTTAGATGACCAGTTTTATGAGATAGCTCCGATTAACTTAAAATTTGATCCAGTCTGCACTTTTGTAGAATACCTTTCTAGTTGTAACTTTGAATCAGTTACTTTTTGAGAAGCTCTCAATTAATATGACCTAGAATTAAAAATATTGACATTCCAGACATAATATTTATATTTAATGTTTTAAGATGTTATAATGGGTTTTAATACTACATAAGACACAATTTATTTAATATATTAGTTTAGTTAGTTTTAAAGTACACTTGGTCACAATGAAGATTTAATGGAGCCTTTTATAAGTAAAAATATTTTTTGTGCTTGTTTGATTTTAATTTGGGCAGGGTCATGTGAAAATGTGTCTTTGTGCAAAGTTTGAAAGCCCTTCAAAAAATATCAGCTTAAATATCTGCAATTGGTCAGGACCTTTGCTGTCTGCTTTCATAATCCTCAAATACTGACAAATTTATAACAGGTGCACATCTAACCCCACAAATGTCCACCCCCACTCTGCTGTGGCTTAGTTGGAATCGCGCCTTCAGACTGGAGACCAGGAGGTCGCGGATTCAACCCCCATCAAGATCAGCAACATTCTTTCGTGGAGATTGATCATGAAATATTTTCTATGGTCATTCTTTCCCTTCTGCTGATTTTTTTTTTTTGCCTAAGGTGGCTAAATATTTAGAGTCAGCTTCATGGTATTGGTGGGGGTGGTTGTCTTTGAAATGAATCCTTGCAATTGTTACATGTGATACAGAAACCTTAGTAATGCAGACTGCAGAATTCTTAGTTCTGTATGCCAGAAATAATTGTGGATGCATGCATAATTAGACATCACTTAACGCTTAGCATATTGAGTAAAAATTCCAGCAGATGACATGTTGAAATATTTTCTCTTATTTTTCTCAGAAAATAGGATTTGACATTTTATGTCTTGAGGATATCAAAAATGTCAAAAGGTCATGAAATGTCAAAGCCTATTTTCTATTTTCTGAGAAAAATAAGAAAATTATTGCCGATTTGTTGTCTGCTGAATTTGCCTGTATTGTGCTTAAGTGTTACACAGGACTCTAGATAAGTGACAGAATCTGAAGTAAAAAATTATTTTTATGATATGTAATATAGGGATCAAACATGGTTTTTCATACATTAACATTCGCCAGGTCCCGTGGGAGGTGTTGAAAACCGAGGCTGAAGGCCACGGTTTTCAACACCTCCCAAGGGACCTGGCGTTTGTTAATGCATTGAAAAACCATGTTCGATCGCTATTATTGCATAAAAACTGCAAACATTTGCTACATTTCGCATTATTTCTTACACTATTTTGTTTCACAATTTCACCGATGTCACGTGAATGCTATTTCCAGGGACTGTGCTTGTTCAAGGGCCAGGCACTACACATCTCGTGACAGCAGCAGTTATGTGGTACAGGCATATTGAAAGTTGCGTAGCCGTGCCTTAACAGCGCGTGAATTGCCTTGTTAATACACTGCTTTTCGCCGGTTAATGCACGGCTGTTAATAACGTGCAGCACTGCTTTTTATGCAATAATATGTAATTTTATGCACACTGAATTTAAATACAGGAAATGTTTCCCTGAGACTTGCAAATCTCAAAACAAACAAACTCTTGCTATGCACTTTGTTGTTTATGGGATTTGCAAATCTCTTGGGAAATATTTCCTGTATTTTAAACTCAGTGTGCATCATGACCTCTATTTACCCCTGAGTATTCAGACAGATAGTCACTAGCAAGAAAGTAGCCAGTGATCAGGGTCTAGACTGTTTACCACTCTCATCCAGTGGTTTATATACACATCAGTTTGTAAAATAGTCTTGATCAAGTTGAAATTTTATGTTAACCCTGGTCCTGTTGAACCAGGATATGCCCTGACTTTGCAAACAGTGTAGATCCAGATCAGGTGGCTTCTGGAAAAGCCAGCTGATCTGGATCTGCACTATTTGTCATTAAGTATGTGAATGTATATCAACAATCTGGATCAAGTCATCTGATTGGACCATAGAAGTGGGCATGACATCTTAATTATTCAGCATGACAACGGTTGAAGTTTTTGAATATTTAGAGCAAGTAAATGTATGGTTATTTTTTTTTTGTACCTCCTTGAAAACATACATTGAGATTATATGTATTAGAATTGTGAATGAAGATTTTTCTGCCAGTTTTCAAAGGTGTCAACTTTGCCTGAGGGAATTTAGTTCTTTAGTACTGGATCCTTTGCAAAAGTGGAGGCAACTAACTCTTTCCCCGCTAGTGGCAACTTTTTCATCGGCTGATAACCTTTGCAAACAGTTTGGATGCAGATCAGGCCCGACAAAAGGTTTGGATCCGGATCCGAACTGTTTGACACTCTGATGGTATTCCTGAAAGATTTTTTGGAAAAGGTTAATTTAAAAAACCATCCGCGGATGACGAAAAAGCATGCAAAATTACCCAGCATGCAAAGTGTTAAAGAAACTATCATAACCCTGTCTAGGGGAAAAAGTTGGTAAAAGCATTATTCGGAACTCTGAATTCTTACATTTTTTTTTTTTTTTTTAAACTTCTTTGCAGCTTAGGTAAAGCACCCTGAAGATTAATGCTTGAGCACTCTGTATAAATTTCAGCAGACGGCACTTTGAAATATTTTTCTTATTTTTCCTAGAAAACAGGATCCAACAGTTTTCATGCAAACATGGAAACAATTTGCATGAAATGTCAAATGTCAGATCTTTTTTTGGGGGAAAAATAAGAAAAATACAATCAAATTGTCGTCTGCTGAATTAGCCCAGAGAGTGTTAAAGGTTAAAATAAACAAATCACAAGGAATGGAAAATCAAATCTAAAGTACTCTTTGACATAAAAAGACGAAAAACAGATTATCTGTATTATATGTATATCCTGGAAGTCTGCTGCCAAACAAAACATAGTGAAGCATGCTTAAATGACTTAACACACATGCTTAATATTAAAATAACACTGTATTATGATTCATTAACGAAGATACAGTGTTTTCTTAACATATTGCAATAAGAAAGTCTGCAAATATATGGGCAACACCAAACAAAAAGAGGCCTTTAATACTTGGGTAAAAAAATTTCAGCAGATGACATTTAGAAATATTTTTCTTATTTATCTAGAATATAGAGTTTGACTTTTCATGCAAACTGTCTCCCAAGAAGACAACTTACATGAAATGTCAAACAATTTTCTGGGAAAAATATGAAAACAAAAAAATCAAACAACAACAAAAAAGCATCAATTTGTCATCTGCTGAATTTGCACACATCACGAAAACATGCCTATATAATATTGACCCCCTTCAACCCCACTTTTGTATAGTAAAACTGGGGTTTACAGGGGTGTACATTATTTTTCTTATTTCAGCTCAAAACATAGATTGTGGGTACTTGTTAGAACTGCCTCGGCGAGGCGGTTCTAACAAGTACCCACAATCCATGTTTTGAGCAGGAATTTGAAAAATATCTGAATTTTTTATCTGAAAATTTTCATGTTTTTGTGAAGAAATTTTCAATATATTTGAATAGGTATGTTTTCATAATGGATAGTGTGAAAACAATTCAGGCCCAGATCAGCCTACGCATGATGATGAGGCATGCCGAAAAGATCCCCATAGTTACAAAAAATACATCAGCAAAAAGTAAGGGCTCTATAATCAAACATACACCTTGCTGTTTAAATAACTGTGCTATGGTAACTTTTCGTGTGATACAGCTCTTAGGTAGAATGTTAGATGACTACAAGCGATTTTTTTCTAAATTGTTTTCCCTTGAAAATATCATACTGTACAATGTATATTCAACTTAACCCATTTAAGTCTGGAGACCCCGAAACAGTGCAGCCCAGATCAGACGCCGCATTCTATAAAACAAAGTAATAATAAAAACTAACCGGACACTCTGCTATTTGAAATAGACCAGTCCAAAGAGTTGTGGTAGAAGAATCCACTTGACATAAATGGGTAAACCAGTATGCTCATACCACTAAAAGCAGACAGTCACCATGATTGACACAGAACTTAGAAAACTGCTCCTAACCCATTGTAGACTGAATGAACTCCCCCACAGTATATATTGGAAGATTCTAATTTGGATCATAGGTATGTCAGGCTATGCGATTTAGATATTCTGAGAGAAAAATGGTTGAACTATTTGCGAATAGTCAGGAGACCCTGATCAGATGTCACATTCTGTGATCTAGGTTTGCACTGTTTGCCAATTACCCTTTTTGGATCTCCAGACTACAGTGTTAAGGTGATGAGGATCTACACTGTTTGCCATTCATCCTGGACATTTTACAGAATACCAGGTAGTCAAATTTTAGGAGAGGGACAGTAATGAGCCAGGATTAGGGTTGGACAAGTCTCAGGGTTAGAATGCAGAGATAGATAATAAATATGGTAGCGGTAATGTACACAATATTTGCTCTGTGTCTTACAAAAGGGGCCGAAATGCATAATGACTCTGAACCCTAGCGCCAAGGAAAATTTGAAGCAGACGACATTCTAAATTTCATATTTTTCTTATTTTCAGAGAAAACAAGTCTTGACTTTTAATGTGAAGCAGACGATTTACATGAAAAGTCAAGACTTGTTTTTTTTTTCTGAAAAATAAGAAACAATCAAAATGTTGTCTGCTGCAGTTGTGATTGGTGCTTTAAGGGTGAATAATAAATGTTCAGACCAGTATGAGCCTGTACATTAGTACATTCTGATCAGGGCCTCCATGTTTCTGCAGCTAATGCTTTTACAGTTTCCAGTTGTCTTGGTATGATTAGTGGTCCTGATCAGAATAGGTGTCTGGTACAGGTAAAGGCTGGATATAGGCCTTATTTTTGTATACATGTGTTAGCCAAGGCCCATTTTGTGTGGCAGGTTTCACTCCTATAAAGATGTTCATAACTGTTATTTCATAAAATTGTCACATAATGAAGATAAAATTTCGAATTGGTACCATATTTAGCCTAAGTATTTGCACACTAGTATCTCCTTACCATACTTCTAATAAAAGTTTAACAAGTCTGCATTTCACTACCAGTGTTGTTGTGTTTAAAATACTAAGTGGAAAACAGTGTAGACTCTGATCAGATGCTGCATTCTGCAGCATCTGATCTGGGTCTACACTGTTTGCTCAGGCTTGTCTGTCCAAATAATCATGGTTAATATGGTATATCATATTGGATATGTACACCTGAGGAAAAACCACCCATGTAGCAGAAAATAAACAGCAAGTACCTAGACCAACCTGTTCATCCTAGTAGCTTTATACAAACCTGTTTTAAAGGACACCTGTACTAAGCAATCACATGTATTTAGGGGCCAGTATTTCAAATCCTGTAATAAGGAAGTTAAGTGTAAATTTACTTGTATCAAGCAAGCACCTCTCTTAACCATAATGTCCTGCTGAACCCAGATACTACCCTGTCTTTGCAAACAATGTAGATCCAGATCAGTTGGCTTCTTAAGAAGCCAACTGATCTGGATCTGCACTGTTTGTCATTAAGTATTTGAATTTGTATGAACAACTTGGATCAAGTAATCTGATTGGCTGAAAATTTCAAATGGGCATGGCATCTTAATTCATTCAGCATGACAAGGGGCTGAACATTTCAAGTGAGTGTGGCATCTTAAATTCATTCAGCATGACAAGGGTTAAGCAACCACAGTTTGGCTTTTCCTTAAATGCTAAGTTGCTTAACACTGACTGTTTAACTACTTAATAGTTTGCATGCTGAGTAAAAATCTGACCTTACACTTTGCATACTGCGTAAAAAATTTGACAACACTTTGCATGCTGGGGTAAAAAATTTGACAACACTTTGCATACTGGGTAAAAAATTTGACAACACTTTGCATGCTGGGTAAAAAATTTGACAACACTTTGCATGCTGGGTAAAAAAATTGACAACACTTTGCATACTGGGTAAAAAAATTGACAACACTTTGCATGCTGGGTAAAAAAATGACTTGATGCTTTGCACCCTCTTTTCATTAATATTATCTGTTCAGGGTCAAGCTTTTCATTCTTTTCTAAACATTGCTTCATAATCATTGGACAGTGTTTTAAATTCCTTGAGTACATAGTGGGCTGGATTGGTCCATTGTTGGGGGTAGTGTGGGGGAGTTGGGCAGGGGAAGTTATGCACTGAGCTCATTTGCAGCTGCTGTAAACCACTGCCATTGTTTTTTAATCACACAGTGATATTTACCCTAAATATTGGTACACCTGAACTCCTTACCGTACTTGTCCTAAAATTTAAAACAAGTCCATTCATTACGTAAACAGGCCTATTCAAATACAGTCGACCCTCGGTATCTCGACCTCGCTTATCTCGAATAACCGCTTATCTCGAAGTGAAATTCTGGTCCCTGTTTTAACATGGAAATCTAAGAACAGGTAACAAAATATTGTTGAAAAGAGGAGAAATTGCTCCTAAGGAGCAATTTCTCCTCTTTTCCACAATATTTTCAGTATGTCTCTAACTTCAGGAGTCTGAAATTACATATTCATTTGTTAAATGAGGTTGTTCGAATAATTGTTTTCCTCACTTCTGCAACTCTGATATTTCGAGGTCCAGATATCTCGAAGTGTTTCAGAGAGTCCCTTGGAATTCGAGATAACGAGAGTCGACTGTATATTGAGAATTTTACGTACCAAAAAATGACACTTTCAGATGAAAAATTCTGGTAGTTTTCATATTTCTGCTCAAAACATAGATTGTGGGTACTTGTTAGAACTGCCTCGGTGAGGCAGTTCAAACTAGTACCATGAATCTATGTTTTTGAGCAGAAATAAGAAAATTAATGTATACCCCCTGTAAACCCCAGTTTTACTGTATAAAAGTGGGGTTTAATGGGGTCAAAACTACATAGGTGTGTTTTCATGATGTACTCCATTGATGTGTTTAAAAAATTCTGAATGAGTGACAGTGTAGACCCTACAGCATTGGATCTGGGACCTTTGTTTATTCAGGTCTGTCTGTTCGAAGCCTAGGATAAATATGTTCTTACTTTGCATGCTGGGTGAATTGGTACAAAAGGTAGAGAAGGCAAATAAGCCTGTTCTCATTTATGGAGGTGCCCTTATTAAGAAATTCATGGTACCGGTATGGTAAATGTGCTAAATTTTGTACATTAAAGTTCCTGACAAAATGGTGTATGCAAACAGTGCAGACCCAGATCAGAGTGCTCCTGAGCACTCTGATCAGGGTCTACATTGATTGCCACTCCACTAAGTATTTAAAGAAATAATTGCATTAAGTGATTTCAAAATTTTAGGACATTTACAGTCTATTGTAGGGGCACGGGTGCTGGCAGGGGGTGGGTGGGCATGCTGGGGTGGTAGTAACTGGTATATTGTTACATTTAGATGTGTTACTGAAGAGAAGTTGAACACATCACAATGAAAAAGTTAAATAGATGATCTCTCGCTGTTGTATGTGAATTAATTATTATGCTGACACATGGGCGTATTTGTCTTGTGAATTGTGCAACAGTGCAAGAGGTTAAATTTCATACAAGTCCTATTTGTCAGACACTTTATACAGTAGCAATATTAGATCTGGTATGTGTGGTATTTTCTCTAGTCTCCTGTTGCAGGCCAAAATATAAGCAGAATATACAGTAAATGTCCTAAAATTTTGAACACTTTATTCCATACCTTTTTGGCCTAAATTTTGATTTTTATGCAGTTGTTTCTTAAAATACTTAATGGAATGGTAAACAATGTAGACCCTGATCAGACTGCTCAGGAGCAGTCTGATTTGGGTCTCCACTGTTTGCATAGGTCATTTTCTTCAGTGTACAAAAAGAAGCCCAGTTAACCCTTGTCCTGCTGAATAAATTTACATGCCCCACCCATATCTAATTTTCAACCAATCAGATTATTGGATCCAGATTGATGATATAAATTCACATACAGTCAAACCTGTGTTAGTGGTCACCTCTATTAAGCAGCCAACCTGTATTAAGCAGCCAGAAGAAAGTTGCCCCAAAATTCGTAGACATATATTTGAACTGTATTAAGCAGCCACCTGCCTTCAGCAGCCACATTTTAAGCTTCCCATGGGTGGCTGCTTAAGACAGGTTTGACTGTACTTGATGGCAAACAGTGCAGATCCAGATCAGTTGGCTTCTTCAGAAGCCAACTGATCTGGATCTACACTGTTTGCAAAGGCAGGGTATATGCGGGCTCAGCAGGACAAGGGTTAAAAAACAATGACTGTCTATAAATTGAGCTCATAAAACAGAGAATATAATGCTTGATGTTTTATTGTGTTTACTTTGCAAAGTAGTTCATTTTTTGCATTAATCAGCCCTAATCCTTGCCCTGCTGAACCTGAATATATCCTGTCTTTGCAAACATTGTAGATCCAGATCAGATCTGGATCTGCACTGTTTGCCATTAAATATGTGAATTTATATCAACCATCTTGATCAAGTAATCTGATTGGCTGAAAATTAGAAGAGGGCATGGCACCTTAATTTATTCAGCATAACAAGTGTTAATACAATGTATACTGAAATTTCATATCATAGTTCCAGATAAGAGGGGGTGAGTGTACTGTACCATGAAAAAAACATCTTATTTCTCCACAAAAACATATGTTGTGGGTACTTATTAGAAGGGCCTCTCTGAGGCACTTCTAATGAGTACCAACAACATATGCTTTTTGTGGAGAAATAAGAAGAATATCAACAATTTTTAAAAACAAGACCTTTGTTGCAGCTATGCCATATTTACCCAAAATATTGCTCACCATGAATATTTTTCCATATTTGTCTTAAGATTTAACCCTTTCATCCTTGAATTTCGTAAATGGACTGATCCATCATTGAACTTGGACATGATGACACTGATGCAAATATGGGATTCATTCTAAAATCAGAAACAAAATGGCAGTGTAGATCCTGATGATGACAGTATTTGTTTTGGTCTTTCAGGCTGAAAGGGTTTATCAAGTCCATTTTAATACCTATTCTTGTGTCTAAAAACTGCTCGATTAGGGCAAACAGTGTAGATCAAGATCACACGCTACATTTTACAGCATCTGATCTAGGTCCTCAATGTTTGCTCAGGCCTGTTTGTCCCAGTACTTACAGTAAATATGGTACTTAATGTTACATTGCATTTGTTTTGCAAAGTAGCTCGTTTCTTGCATAAATCAGCTCATATGATCAAGGTCTGCTCTGTTTGCTGTTTGCCTTTATAAAGGCAGTCAAATGGGTCAGTGTTCAAATTTTAATTCTTGTCATGCTGAATAGATTAAAATGCCACGCCCACTTCCAATTTTCAGCCAAACAGATTACTTGATCCAGGATTGTTGATATAAGTTCACATACTTAATGGCAAACAGTGCAGATCCAGATCAGTTGGCTTCTTCAGAAACCAACTGATCTGGATCTACACTGTTTGTAAAAGCACGGTATATCTGGGTTCAGCAGGACCAGGGTTAAGAAAATGGCACACTAAGGAGTTTAACACATATGAATAATTAAGGTAAATACTGGACCAATAAAACATTTTGTGCTTATTATCTTCAGAGGTATATTTTATCAATTTTCTGCTCACAAAAGTAGAAAGTACGAAATTGGATAATCATGTGATCAGGGTTATGGAAGATCGCATTATTAAATATTACAGACTTGACAAATCTTGAGTGTAAATAGAGCAGAAGTACAGAAGTAAAAAATGACAACGGCTGACAGCTTTATCTTGACAAAGATCTTACATTAATAGATGAATTCTATGTAAACGCTGTAATGTTGGGCAAATATGAAATTAATACATCTTTGGTGTCGAAAAATAGTCCTCCTTTTACACAAATATGAAAGTGGATGACTTATCGCTGGATTGGTAACTTTGATTTGAATAGAGAATAAAAGTTATTTGATTTTTGAAGAGTTTTTGTATACCTCTTATTAAAGTTACTGACGATACAAGAACATTTATTTTGTTTGTTTTGTTTTTTGTTGTTGTTTTTTTTTTCGTGAATCTTATCATTCCTTTGACTCAGGGGTCATAAACCTTTACAACTCTCTGGGCCTATTCAGCAGATGACTAATTGAAATATTTTTCTTATTTTTCCCAGAAAGTATGCTTTCATATTTCATGCAAATTGTCTCCTTTGGAAACAAAGCCTATTTTCTGGCAAAAATAAGAAAAATATTTCAAAATGTCATCTGCTGAACTTTTTACCCAGAGTGCTTAGAGCATTATAAGGAAGTTGCAGCCATTCAGCATACCCAAATATCTAAACTGAAGTAGTCTGTCTTTGAATTTGGAATTGAAAAGGGGCAGTTGATAAAAACCACACAAATATAGGCTGCTGATATTGCATTTGTTTGAGATCTTGTACAGACATGAGATCTTGCACAGGCACATGCTGACCAGATTTAGTGTGCGGGTACATCTTGTGAAAATAGTGTTCCATATTCTACATGTAGATCACATTGACCTACATTTAACTCAGTTAGTGTATATGGGCTATACTGGGTGGACTAGGCTGACCAAATTTGGTATATGTGGGCACCAGCTAAAGATGGTATGACTCTGACTAAAATTAGGTCACTGCAAACTGTATATTGACCTCTAATCTGCATCCATATATCTATTCTGACTAAATTTAGTGTGTGGATACATCTAGTGAAGCTGATGTGTGGATGCCATAAGTAGCTTGTCCAGTATGTACTATATATATATATATATATATATATATATATATAGTACATACTGGACATATATAGTACATACTGGACAAGCTTTTTCTGTGATGCAGGTCAGGTGAATAATACAGATCAAAGTGACCTACTTATGGCATATATATATATGTATGTATGTATGTATGTATGTATGTATGTATGTATGTATGTATGTATGTATGTATACAGCATAGTTTGACCCAATTTGATGCATGAATTTGTCTAATTTACATAATGTGTCAATGAGTAAAAATAGGTCACTGTAACATATATCCTGAAATATGACTTATATTACAGAAACAACAAAACTTTACAGTCCTTTCTTGTGCACTTTAAGGGTTACAATGACCAAATACGGACACAGACTTAATCATGGATGGATCCGAGGTTGGGTGGGGAAAGGTGTGTGTATTTCACAACCTGTACTTGTCTCTAAAAAATGCTGGATGAGTGGCATACAGTGTGAACCCTGATCAGATACTGCAGCATCTTATCTGTGTCTACACTGTTTCAGTGCTTAGGCCTGTCTGTCCGAATACTTAGAGTAAATATGGTATCAAATTTTGTCAGAAAGAACAGTTTAATGTTCTTAAAGTTTAAGCAAGATACGGGCAAATTCAGCAGATGACAAATTGATGATATTTTTCTTATTTTCCCAGAAATTGGATTTGACACTTCATGCAAATTGTCTCCCAAGGAGGCAATTTGCATGAAATGTCAAATGTTATTTTCTGAGAAAAATAAGAAATTTTTCAAAGTGTTATCTGCTGATTTTTTTTTCCAGCATGCTAAGCATTATATTACAAACAATCTAGAACCTGGCTGTATTTCCCAGTGTTCTTATGAACAGGTGTCTAAAAGGCTCCAGATAGACAATATATCGGCCGGGCCATGCGAAAAAGTGTCTCCGGGCATATGCTGACCGCAAAGGCCAACATCAGCCTGCGCATCCATGCAGTCTGATCAGGGCCTTCGCTGTCCACTAAAAGAATCATTGGATATTACAGAATGTACAGTTGGTGAGCAGAGGCCTGCCATGGATGATACTTTGCGCATGCGCAGATTGATCTGAATCTGGGCTTCTTGTGCATGTTCGAAGGCACTTTTTAGCTTGACGTGGTCCATATGTGTTTTACTGCTTCTTTTGTTGTGTCTAGACATAATAAACTCTATATCATACCATCATAATTTATGCATCTTATGAATTACAATCTGATCATACTGTAATTTTCCAGACTTGTTTTTTTATTGCATCCTGGGTTGCAGTGATATTATGAGCTGATACATACGCAGTTCTCTGTGCATTTCCGGTTTTTCACAACAACAGCAGCATTATAATGAAATATATATATGAGCTGCGTCATGAGAAAAGATCTCTGCAGACTTTCCATCAAAGCAAATTTTAAGTGCATATGCCTGTCCCCTAAGCAAGGTCACATGTCTAATTCTGTGACTGAAGTTCTCTTTGGCCTACTGCTTATGTGACAGAACAGCTTAGGTTTACTCTCATATGCTCTTTTCCCAAGACATGACATGGCCTATATACTTTTTTTTATTTTTCAGAGAAATTGAGGCTTTACATTAACATGTAATGTCAAGTAATTTCCCTAAAAAATAAAAATAACTTTTTGAGAATGTCATCTACAACATTTTGCATGGTGGCCCATCTGCTCATGCAGCATCAACTGGACTCTTACAGCACTGGTGCTGTAAGAGTCCAGCTGATGCTGCATAAGCAGGTGAGTGTAATGTTGGGTTTAACCCATTGTATACGGAATAGACTCTACAACACTATATATTGGAAGAGTCCAATTTCAATTTTAGGTACGTCCGGCTATGAGATATGCATATTCCTAGAGAAAAATGGCTAAACTATTTGCAAACAGTGGAGACCCAGATCAGACGCCACATTCTGCGGCGTCTGATCTGGGTCTGCACTGTTTGCCAATTATCCTTTTACAGGTCTCCCGACTACAATGGGTTAATTTTCTGCAATCTGTTGAGGGGTATCGGGTGAAGATTTTTTTATTTTTTTATTTCTGTACAAAAACAAATGTTATGGGTGCTGAAGTGCTTCTAATGAGTACCCATAACATATGATTTTGTGCAGAAATAAGAAGCAGATCAATGCGTGGCTGACATAAGCACTTTCTCTGGAGCTGTGAAACATTTCATCAAGCAAGAGGACTTAATACAGGCAATTACTTGTGATATTTTTTTCTTATTTTTATGCAAAAACATATTTAGTGTGTATTCACTGGAATGTTCTCATTCGGTGAAGTGATTCCACTGAGCAACTCACAAAATATGTTTTTGTGTAAAAATAACAGAATTATCTTCTGACGACCTTTTGACTCCAATTAAGATGCATGCTTTAAATCAAAAAGTATATTGTTTCTCTGAATATTCTCTGTCTAGATTTTTTAGAAAAAAAAATAAAAAAAATGAAGACCTGGATCAGCATAAGACGCTATGCACTCTGATTAGATCATATTCAAAAATATGATCAAGATTATTTAATCATGTAATTCCAACATAAAAGCTACTGGCCTGCCAAAAAGTGCCTGCCAGATACTCCTGATCAAACTTTATGGTAGATTGGCTACAGTCTCCAGTGACTAAATATTTTTTCTTTTAATCCTGTTTGATATTCCATGAAAATAAAACCAAAATAATATCATGACTGTAAAGGCTGGTGACCAGCCTTTACAATCATGATATTATTTTGGTTTTAATTTATTGAACTATCAAACAGGATTATAAGAATAAATATTTAATCACTGGAGACTGGAGCCAGTCTAACTTTATTGATGTACTGACTGATTGGTGCTTTTATTATTGGAAATACATTTCTTATCGTTTACCACTCTCTGGTCTGATTCAGCAGATGATAAATTGATGATAGTTTTCTTATTTTTCCCAGAAAATAAGGTCTTGAGACAATTTGCATGATATTTCAACCTTATTTTCTGGGAAAAAAAAGTAAGAAAAATACTTCAGATGACATCTGCTATTGCAGATTTTTACCCAGCATGCTAAGCATTAAGCCCTTTTTTGCATGATGTAAATCAGTTATATTTTATGAGGGTACATGTGGGTATGATATTGTAGGAGTGGTACCCTAGTTTTTGATAGAGTTTCAAGCACCATCTGACTGCCAGTTTGTTTATTTCTTTCCCTGATTGATCTGTTGAATTATTGTAGTGGTAAACTTATTTGACTGGTCTTACAAGTTGTTGCCGTATTTCTCCTAAGAATTAGGACACTATAAAACCTTATTATACTTGTCTTTCTGGCGAAAGGGTGTGCACAATACTGAGGACTAAGCCTGCCCAGTAAAAATGTGGTTAGGTAAACTGACTGCTCTCAACATGACTCCAATGGGTTGACTGGGTCGTAAAACCTCCACACAAACAAACCATACTTGTATCAAATTTTAAACAAGGTCATTTTACCGATTCTGTTGATTTGTCTAAAAAATGTTGGAAGAGTAGCAAACATTGTAGACCCGGATCAGACACGGATTCTTTGGCATATCTGATCTGAGTTTACAGTATTTGCTCTGAGGCAGTCTTTCACACAATATTAAGGATATATACAATATGTGTTTTAGATCAATCCTCATGTGCCAAACTTAAATAATGTCAGGGCATTTTGAAAATATTTTTCAGATTATTTTGGAAAGAAAAGGATTTGACATTTCATATAAATGGTCTCTTATGGAGACCATTTATATATATAATTTTCTTTCTTTCTTTTTTTTTTGTAAACTGTAGTATCCATGTGGAATCTTGGTTTTTGAAACCATTATCAGTTTTTGCTAGGCACTTCTAATGAGTACCCACAACATAATATGTTTTTGTGGAGATAAGAGATATATCGAAAAAAAAATTGCCTTATCTAGAGTTATACTGGAGAACAACATTTTCCCATCAAGAATTTAACAAGACATTTATTGGTCCAAGGTGTTTTATGGGGTTATCTGGGGTTAATGCTACTGGTCCTGTAATAGGACCTTTTTTTAGATGCATATCTGAAATTTTGGACAGATTTATTGATGGCCTTTCTGGACCACCATGTATAATATACTTTATGGTTATAACCCTTAATATTGGGACAGATAGACCTGAACAAACAGTATAGACCAGATTAGAGGCTGCAGAATGCAGCATCTGATCAGGGCCTGCACTGTTTGCAAGTTATCCAGCAATTTTAAGCCTTGTCATGCTGAATAAATTAAGATGCCACGCCCACTTGAAATTTCCAACCAACCATATTACTTGATCTGGGTTTTTGATAGAAATTCACATATTTAATAACAAACAGTGCAGATCCAGATCAGTTGGCTTCTTCAGAAGCCAACTGATCTGAATTTACACTGTTTGCTAAGACACCAGGGCATGTCATGTTCAGCAAAAGAAGGGTTAAATCAGACACAGCAACAGGTAGGAAAATAGATGGTATGTAACCACAATTTTTTTTTTTTTTTTTAGAAACAAGAAAAAGTGTCAATATTTTTGGCTAAGAAAAGCACATAATCAGTTTCTGTACAGAGCTTATATAACCTTACGGCTCTCGGGACAAAGTCAGCTGATGACAAATTGATATTTTTCTTGTTTTTCCCAGAAAAAAGGCTTGGGTAGAAAGGTTTTAGTGAGATTATGTTATTGGTTCTGTATAAGTATTAAGACACCTTAACTGTTTCCATGATCTCGGCTAATTCTGCAGATGACACATTGATGATATTTTTTTCTGATTTTTTTTTTCCAGAGAAGAAGTTTGACATTTGATGCAAATTGCCTCCAGTGGAAACAATTTGCATGAAATGTCAAAACCTGTTTTCTGGGGAAAATAAGAAAATATTTCAACATGACATCTGCTGAAATTTTTACCCAGAGTGCTAATCTTACATCCTTACTGTACTCGCCTTTACATTTGAACAAGTTCATTATACCAGCTGTTGATGTTTCTGATCTAGGTGTACACTGTTAGCTTGAGCTTGTCCTGTCCTAGTACTCAGTGTTATAACCTATACATGTATTGTCAGGTGTTGATGACTGTCTCATGAAAAAAAATGTGACAAGTATAATGTTGCCACCCTTGTGGCCCTTGTAACAAAATCCAAGTCCAGACCTTGTTTTCTAAGTGGTCGAAAAACATCACCAAATTCTGCAGTCTCATACAGCTAAGGTCATATGAAAATTGGGTCATGTGACAGTGTCTGTAGCTCCAGATTATGAGGCTTTTTTTTTCTTTTTTTTCTTTTTTTTCAACCAAACAGTATCAATATTTTTCTTTCTTCTCCATGAAACTGTTCTGGGTACTTATTATAAGCGCCTCTGAGTGCCCACAACATATGTTTTAGTTGAGAAGTAAGATTTTTTTTTGATTTTTTATTCATATAACATTATGTTATGGGCACTCTGAGGAATTTTAGTGTCTCAATGTTAATATATATATATATATATATATATTTTTTTTTTTTTTTCACAAAAATGATACATTGTAGGTACTAATTTAAACCACTCCATCTGAGGCACTGCTAAAAGTACCAGTATTAAACATAAGTTTTGTGGAGAAATGCTAAAAATACGCACATGGTACACCTTTTATGTTATGGGAGCTGTGCATCAGCTGGTTATGAGTCAGATTTGTTCACATTTTAGGCTAAGTACGGTAAAAATTTCAACAGACAAATATATTTGTCATAGTTTTCCCAGGAAAAAAGCTTTGGCATTTCATACAATTTGCATGAAATGTCAGAGACTATTTTCTGGGAAAAATAAGAAAAAAATCATCAATCTTTTGTCTGCTGAATTAGCCCAGAGAGTGGTAAAGGTTTAGATGTCAGAATATATACGGCATTTGAAGGTAATATGCTCATTTGTGGCTTTTTACTTGTTAAGGCCCTTTTAACTTGGTTTACCGCATTCTTGTAAAACAGGCTGTTCTGTTGACAGTTATTGCATATAATAATGCATATTTTATTTTGTTAACATCTTGGAAGAAAGTTATGACATTTCATTTTTTTTTTGTTTTCTTTAAAAAATGAACTGCATGTAGAAGCATGCCTTATACCATACATAAAAAACACTGAAAGCCCTGATGGTCATGCCCACCCACACAGTATGATGAAGACCTTAACCATTCCAACCCTGTTGACCAAGACAGATATTTTTGCAAACAGTGTAGATCCAAATGAGATGGCTCATAATGAGTCGTCTCATCATGATCTACAGTGTTTACCATTCTGTGTTTGATTTATGACTCACCTTTTGGCAGCAATGGATTTGTCTAAATGCAGAGAAAGAAGAGTCTGTTTCAGAAACTCAGGTTTGAAAGAAAGGGTTAGATTGATGTTAATGATCATAAGTTATATAGTACTTTAGGAAATCAAGACTTTCCAGTTTTAATTCATTTCAGACTTTCTTCAAGTCAGCAAGTTTTCCTTAATGTAAACAATTAACATCTTGGCATGCTTGGAAGACAATGATTGCAAACATCAGAAAATGCAGTCTGTGTGTGTCTTGAGAGAAAGGTATTTTACTGCATAACTTTAGATAAGATGCTATTGTTTCAGACAACAAGTATTTGTTTTACTTTATATTTCTTAAAGAAAACATATGACTGTGATACTGATAAGACTTAGCCTTGACAAGCCATTGCTCATGAATATCCACAGTGGCATAACCAGAATGGAATTATTTTTAAGGACACCAAGGAAAATCTTGAAAAAATCTTCCTAGTAAAAATCTTTCTACTATCAAACCAGAATGGGGCCTGCTCTTAAAGAAAGAATTTACTTCCTTTGACCTTCTTTTCATAAACAGAAAATTGGTTTTGTTCTAAAATGATCTACTAACACAACTTTGGCACAACTTTTGACACAACTGTGCCATAACTTTTGACACAACTGTGTCATAACTTTTGACAGTCAACTGTGTCATAATGCTACAACTTATTATAGCTCTGGATTGGACTGATAATGTAGGAGTTTTTTTGCACTAAAACTTTTCTCACTGGAGCTAACCCAGAAAGGCAGTTTCAATGAGTACACACAAGATATATTTTGATACATAAATAACAAAAAAAAAAAAAAAAAAAAAAAAAAAATCTACTTAATATTTTGATATATAAATAACAAAAATATATATATATATATATATATATATATATATATTTACTAATTACTCTATTTTATATCTGGAGCTGTGTACTGTTGAACTGTGGCATAATTCTTTGGTTGGGAATAGGATGAGACTCTAACATTTAACATGGAAAGTGGGCTAAAGTTTGTATAATAAGATGAAATTTGTCAATTATGCAAGTTTTCTGTCAAGGTTCACCAGTGTTGGGATACAATAGTGGGAACCATATTTATCCTAAATATTCAAATATTCTGAGTTATCTTTCAGCAAACAGTGTAGACCCAGATCAGACTGCTCTAAAGGAACAGTTTGATCTGGATCTACACTGTTTGCCATTCAGCCAGTACTTTGTAGTTTAATTAACAGGCAGTTAAACAAACCTGTTCAAGTTTTAGGACAACATAAAATGTGTCCAAAAATTTAACCCTTGTCCTGCTGAAGAAATACAGATGCCACACCCATTTCTGATTTTTAACCAATCAGATAACTTGATCTGGATTGTTATTATAAATTCACATATTTAGTGGTAAACAGTGTAGATCCAGATCAGTTGGCTTCTTCAGAAGCCAAGAAGCCAACTGATCTGGATCTACACTGTTTGCAAAGACAGGGTATATCTGGGTTCAGCAGGACAAGGGATAAGATAATTATTGCTAGTTATCTAGAATCTTTACTTTCATTGACTGAGGCAAGGATGTTTCCAAATGCCATTGATACTATTAAATGCTGTATAAAGTGCCATTTAAAGTTATTGTTGTAGTAAATCATGAATATTTAGGTCATTTACATAAAATGATGTCATTTTATGAATTCCATGAATTGTAAATTTAACAATGACAAAAGTTACAATAGGAAGAAAATGTCACATAATTTAACTTCATTCATATTTTGTTGGACACTGTTTATGGTTGTTCAGATCTCTGTATGTTTGAATCACTGTATTGGTGGTTGATGTCTCTGTATTGATGCTTTTTAGCTCACCTGAGCTCTGCTCAGGATGAGCTATTGTGATCACTTTTCGTCCGTCGTCCGTCCGTCCGTCCGTGCGTCCGTGCGTCCGTCCGTCCGTCCGTCCGTGCGTCCGTCCGTTAACATTTTCAAACGACTTCTCCTCTGAAACCGCTGAGCCAATTTTGCTCAAATTTCATATGGAGCCTCCTTAGGGTGGGGGAACGAAAAATTGCTAAAATGGTCGCGGTCCGTTGACCAAGATGGCCGCCACGCCCATATATGGTAAAAACCTTTAAAAATCTTCTTCTCCAGAACCGAGAATGCCTTGGGGCTGAACCTTTACAGGAATCATCGGGGACGGGAGGTCTACCAAAATTGCTAAAAGAATTGTCGTACGTTGACGTTTGACCTTTTTACGGCAAGGTCAAGTTTGCTTCCCTATGCATTTGTATGGGAAAAACCTTTAAAAATCTTCTTCTCCAAAACCGAGCATGCCTTATGGCTGAATCTTTGCATATATCTTTGGGAACAGGAGAGCTACCAAAATTGCTAAAATAATGGTCGTACATTGACATTTGACCTTTTTACGTTAAGGTCAATTTTGCTTCCTTATGCATTTTTATGGGAAAAATGACCTGAATTTCAGACAACTTCTTCTCTGGAGCCTCTGGGCCAATTTTGCTCAAATTTCATATGGAGCCTCCTTAGGGTGGGGGAACAAAAAATTGCTAAAATGGTCACGGCCCGTTGACCAAGATGGCCGCCACGTTGATAATTTCAAATGGCTTTTCCTCTGAAGCCTCCGGGCCAGTGTTGCTCAAATTTCATGCGGAGCCTCCGTGGGCAGGAGAATGAAAGATTGCTAAAATGGGTATGGTCCATTGATCAAAATGGCTGCCATGCCAATATATGGTAAAAACCTTTAAAAATCTTCTTCTCCATAACCAAATAAGCCCTGGGTCCTAATCTTTGCACAAATTATAGGGGACAGGAGATCTACCAAAATTGCTCAAATGATGGTTTATGTTGACATTTGACCTTTTTACCTCCAAGGTCAAATTTGCTTCCCTATTTGTGTGGGCCATATACATTTATATTGAAAGTATCGAAGTGACTTGTAGATCAACAGTAGTTAAAATTGTTCTGATTGGAAATCTAAGATGGCCATCATCTGATTTATATTTATAATATGTCCCTGCCACTGTGCTGTTTACATGTATAAAATCACGATTCTTCAGAAACCACTTAGCCAATTTCCACGAAATTTCACATTGATCCTTCTGTTGAAATGTGATTGATAGTTTATTCATGATCATGCTCCATTGACTGTCAGGCCCATATATTCTTCTTCAAAACTAAGAACTGCTCAAATGATGATATTTTCATTAGTTGCGATGATAGGATTGGATAAATGTTGCATAACATCTGCATGTCTGCAGTGGCTATGTCACTCAGGTGAGCGAATCGTGGCCCGTGGGCCTCTTGTTTAAATCTCTGTTCAGGTGGTTGATTTTTCATTCTGTTGATGATAGATGGTTGTTTAAATCTCTGTATTGATTGTTGATGGTTGTTAAAATCTCTGAATTGGTGGTTGATGGTTCACTCTGTTTATGATTGGTGGCTGTTTAAATCTCTTTATTGATGGTTGATGCTTGTTCAAATCTTTGTACTAGTGGTTAATGGTTCAGTCTGTTGATGAGTGATGTTTGTTTAAATCTCTTTATTGATGGTTGATGCTTGTTAAAATCTCTGAATTGGTTCATTCTGTTTATGATTGATGGTTGTTTAAATCTCTTTATTGATGGTTGATGCTTGTTCAAATCTTTGTACTGGTGGTTAATGGTTCATTCTGTTGATGAGTGATGTTTGTTTAAATCTCTTTATTGATGGTTGATGCTTGTTAAAATCTCTGGATTAGTAGTTGATGGTTCACTCTGTTTATGATTGATGGTTGTTTAAATCTCTTTATTGATGGTCGATGCTTGTTCAAATCTTTGGAATTGTGGTTGATGGTTCATTCTGTTGATGAGTGATGTTTGTTTAAATCTCTTTATTGATGGTTGATGCTTGTTAAAATCTCTGGATTGGTGGTTGATGGTTCACTCTGTTTTAGATTGATGGTTGTTTAAATCTCTTTATTGATGGTTGATGCTTGTTCATATCTCTGTACTGGTGGTTGATGGTTCAACTATGTTAATGATTGATGGTTGTTTAAACCTCTGTATTGATCGTTGATGATTGTTCAGATCTCTGTACTAGTGGTTGATGGCTCACTCTGTTGATGATTGATGGTTGGGGAGTGGGGATGGGGGGGTAGGTAGAGTGGGGATGGTAGCTAATGAGCACTGCTTATTGATCTTCTTGTTTTAGTGATATGTTGAAGAACTAGGCTGTAGACTTTACATTGAAGACTGCAAATAAGACAGCTGATGATGTTGCTGAATGGCAAACTGCATATCCTCAGTACACAATGTAAACCCAGCTGAAACTGAGCAGGTTGCTCTGAATATCTGAATATTTAGGATAAATGTGGCTCTATGTATCCAAGGTTACTCATTTGGTAGGAATTTAGAATCATAACCTGGTACATTTTTGTTTGTTTGTAAAATTAAGTAAAAAGTGCATATTGCGTTACAAATATACATACATCAATCTGTAAAAGCTTTTCTTATGTATCAGTAAAACTCTCAGTTAACTTAAAAGGTGGGAAATAGACATGTAATCTGCTATTTGAATTAATTATATAGACTTTACTCTATCCCTATAAAAAGATGACCTAAAATTTGAACGCGGTGAAGTGGAATTAATTCATCTCTGTCAGTTTCAGTACATCTCCAGTTAAGGCAATAATTTTTGATGACAATTTAGGATAATTTGTTAATTTTGCACTAAATTTGTTAGAATCTTCTTGTGCAGCCAATTCTAATGAGAATCCATAACGTATATCTTAGTCAACAACAACAAAATGATCTTTTGTATACCTTTATCCGGGGCCTTGGACGTCCACATTTTTCTCCACAGATACCAGAGAGTTAATCTTACACAAAACGGAAAATAAACAGCGGTTTGTCACAAGATATTTTCTAGTGACACAGGTAAAAAATGTTTAGCAAAATATATGTATAATTCTGGTGCAATTTACCATAATTATCCTAAATATTGACAACCTTTAACTCCTTACCATACTTGTCCTGTGATATGAACAAGTCCTTATTGCTAGCAGTTGATGTGTCTGAAAAACTGATGGATGAGTAGCATACAGTGTACACCCTGATCAAATGCCACATAATATCTCTCTGAATCCTTAGGGTTATTATGGTATGTAAATTTTTTGTCACTTAGAGGGTCGACATTTTCCATTAGTTCTGCTTAATCATATGAATTGCTACAAAAAAATAACTTAACCGGACTGGTTACATGAATTTTTACACAAGTTCTGTTCTCCTTACTCCAAGGGATGGGAGTAGGGGGAGAAGTGGGGGAGAGGGGGACTCCTTATGGAGACAAGTATTGAACTTACAGTCCCTGTCCACTGGGGTCAAAAATATAGGGAATGCAGTTTCTAGTAACCTAACCTTTATCATGCTGTTTATATATGTTTACACTTTCAGGGGTGGGTGTTGGGGCCAGGTGGTGGGGCAGGGGGGTAGGTTAGTGTGGTGGTGGTTGGGAGTGGGGGTTGCGATGAGTCTCCTTTAATGCATGTCAGAAACTCCAGAAACAGGAGGCTTATATTATCCTTTAGTACTAGGAAATTACAGCTGCTTGGGTAATAGTACACCCCCTGCCCCCTCCAAGATCCCATATTAACAAAATCAGTGTTGTAGGGTGAAATTTGTTTCAGGTTTAAATCAAAACACTGTGTAGATAGGGTAAAAGATGCACTCCCATGAGAACCTATTTTAATCTGAATTTGATGAGTACTAAATTTATCTATCCTAAGTATTTGGACACCTTAACCCTTGTCCTGCTGAACCAGGATATACCCTGGCTTTGCTTTGAAGAAGCCAACTGATCTGGATCTGCACTGTTTGTCATTAAGTATGTGAATGTATATCAACAAGTTGGATCAAGTAATCTGATTGGTTGAAAACTAGAAGCGGGAGTGACATTTTAATTTATTCAACAGGACAAGGGTTAACTCTTGAACAGGTCCTAAAATATGATAAAGTCGATTTAGTGCCTGTTGATATGTCAAAAAAATTGTTGGATGAATGACAAACAGTATAGATCTTGATCAGATACTGCTTTCTGCGATGTTTGATCTTGGTCGTCAGTGTTTGCTCAGGCTTCTCTTGTCTAAAAACTCAGGGTAAATACAGTACCGGTATACTTCTAATGACATCAACAGGTATTTTTTTAATGATTTTATCTTAAATCATTAAAAGACCTAGGCCTTGTTTGAAGGTGTTACACTAAAAATTAGACCCAGTGGCTCAAATGCAAACAGTGAACAAATTACCTGCACATCCTTCAATGCCCTGCCTGTTCACCTGTATGGAGGAGGATCGTCATCATTATCAACAGATTTCTGATTAACATGCAGGTACAGGGGCAACATCCACATCAGTGGGCCCCCTTCCAGGTTACAGCTAGCTTGCTGCAAGAATGGTAGATCTCACTCCAGATCTCCAGGTATATCTATCATGAGGGTCCATAGCCGAGAGCTTCCACTCTCTGCAGTCTCTCTCTGTCAGCTGCTTCCATGTCATCTTAGGCCTCCCAGGCCCATGCTTTCCATCAGCCTGTATGTCAAAAGCTGTCTTGACTGCACCATTGGAGCATTCCACATGTCCATACCAGCGAAGCCTTCTGTCCTTCAGAATGAGGTCTAGCTCTTCAATGCCAAGCTGCGCAAGTAGCTCTGGATCTGGTGTTGACAATGTCTTGCGGCTTGACATTGCAGATCTGTCTGATCATTGCCCTGTCATTTCGCTTCAGACGTTGGAGGATTGGCTTTGTCAATGGCCAAGTCTCAATGGCACTGAGCATTGCGCTCCGCACACCAGAGCTATACACGCGGCCACATGTCTTGAAAGAGAGGCGGTGGGAAGAGAGAACTGGTAGCAGCTCCTTGAACTTCTTCCAGGTGGTTTTCACACGTGTTGTGGTTGAAAGTTCATAGCCGCCGGCTGCTGAGAGCATGTCTCCTAGGCAGCAAAAGGAAGCTCCTACCTCCAGCTTGTCAGGTCGGACTTCCCTCTGTGGTCTGCCATCCAAGGGGCTTGCAGTTTCCTTTTGTCAAGTGCTTGAGCCCACTGCATTTTTTGTACACCCAGTGCTTGCAACTGTTACTAAGGATTAACCCTGGTCCTGCTGAACCCAGATATGATCTGTCTTTGCACATAGTGTAGATCCAGATGAGTTGGCTTCCAACTGATCTGGATCCACACTGTTTGTCATTAAGTATGTGAATTTGTATTAACAACCTCGATCAAGTAATCTGATTGGCTGAAAATTAGAAGTGGACGTGGCATCTTAATTTATTTAGCAGGACAAGGGTAATAGCTCAAGAAAAGGTGCTATTTTCGTCCTGAAATTATTGATTTTTTTCTCATTACTTTATGAAAACATTCGTTCAGGGTATTCATTAGAAGCCCCTCGGTGAGGCATTTCTAATGAATACCCACAACATGTGCTTTCATGGAGAAATAAGAAAAAAGTTTATTTGGATGCCGTTCTTTTCTAGAGCTAAGATAGACACATCAGTAAAACACAAAGGCTGTCATCAAATGGAACAGGGACAAGGGCTAATCAGGGCCTTCATTATTTTCGCTTGTTTTGCTAGGGTCCCTTTTTATACCCCGCCACACAATAGTGGCAGGGTACTATGGTTTCACGTTGGTCGTCCATCCGTCGTACGTCCGTCCGTTTTTCATTTCCGGATGATAACTTGAGTAAACGTCAATGGATTTTCACCAAACTTGGTATGTGCATTGATATTGTGGAGGTCTGGTTTGGGATTGCTAATGGGCAATTTCGTCAATTTTGACGGAGTTATCTGCCGCAGACACGCCCATATTTTCGTTTCCAGACAATAACTTGAACAAATAACAAGGGATTTTCACCAAACTTGGTATGTGCATTGATATTGTGGAGATCTGGTTTGGGATTGCTAATGGGCAAATTTCGTCAATTTTTGACAGAGTTATCTGCCCTAGACACGCCCATATTTTCGTTTCCGGACTATAACTTGAGTAAATAACAAGGGATTTTCACCAAACTTGCTATATGCATTGACTTTAAGGAGATCTGGTTTGGGATTGCTAATGGGTAAATTTCATCAAAATTTTTACGGACTTATCTGCCCAAGACACGCCCATATTTTCGTTTCCCCATGATAACTTTAAATAATGAGGGATTTTCATCAAACTTGCTATATGCATTGACATTAAGGAGACCTGGTTTGGGATTACTAATGGGCAAATTTCGTCAAATTTTTACGGAGTTATCTGCCCGAGACACGCCCATATTTTCGTTTCCGGATGATAACTTTAGTAAATAACAAGGGATTTTAACCAAACTTGCTATATGTATTGACAGTAAGGAGATCAGGTTTGGAATTGCTAATGGGCAAATTCTGTCATTGCGGAGTTATCTGCCTGAGGCACGCCCATATTTTCATTTCTGGATGATAACTTGAGTTAATAACAAGGCCTTTTAACCAAACTTGCTATATGCATTGATATTATCAAGATCTGCTTTAGGATTGTTATCTGTCCATTGATATTATCAAGATCTGGTTTACGATTGTTATCTGTCCCTCCTCATTTTCTTTCCAGACATTTTAGCAACGATAACTTTAATACATAAACAAATAATTGCTATGGCGGGGTATTATGATTGCGGTGCTTTTATTTGGTAGGGTTTTTTCACAGAAAAATTCATCTTTTAAAATAGCAATGTCCGGGGGCAGGCATCGGGCATCTGGCATTGAGCTGGTGTCAGGCATCATCCAAGGTTTACCTTTTGGTTAACCTTTTTTCAAAGCGATATTTTACCTTTATTCTTCAGTGGAAAAACCATCCATAACACCATTAGGTATTTTTCTTGTTCGTATTGTAAAATGAATTTACAGATTGAAATAATGTTGTGCATGTGTTTTGCACTAGGAAATATGTAGACCATACCTTTACATGATCTCCATTCCTCTGAATTGTATAACAGAATTTACTAGAACTGAGAATTCATTTTAGCATCATACGTAGGTGAAAGTTTTCAATATAATTGTCTAATGTTGAAGTTATACATGGCATACCAATTTGCTTGTTACTATGTTTAAAAGAAAACATGGTAGTTGTACTATAAATTAGGATTTATAATTATTTTTGCATCAAACATATGTTGTGGATACTCATTAGAATTGCTTTGGTGAGACCATTCAGATGAGTTTAACAATATGTTGTTGTGCAAAATAACAAAAATTACTTTCTGAATACTCCGTATCAGACCTTGTTTCCGGCTCGAATAAGAACATAAACTTTTTGTCACCTAAATGAATATCAGATGGGAGTGGAGACCGAGATGAAATCTGATAAATTGAAAAATATTTTAAATTAATGACTTTTTAATTGCATTTTCTGTATAAGCTATATACAAGTATGATGTTGCATTTTTTTATCAGTTTGTCTAGAGCTCTCAAGATAACCTTGTAATCACTTTTTATTTTAAGGTGTGTCTCTACTGTTGTTCCTGTGTGCATCTGTCTGTTTGTTTTACATGACAGCGAATGTTCAGAATCCCTGAAGTGTTTTTAACTTAATGTAATATTATCCAGAATGGGGTGATTAAAGTTTATATTTTTTATGGTGTTGGGCCATTCCTGATGAGTTGCCATTGCAACCAAATGGTTGCAGACGTATGAGGGTATATCAGTAACTTTTTTAGCCTGATATGTAGCCTGAGGATTCATGTCTAATCCTTTATATACATGTATTTAATTACTTTAAAGTCTCTTTTTGTTTGTTTTACAGGTTTACAGAATTTTAGCACAACTATTACCAAAGGCTTTTAAGAAATTATTGTTCACCCTCTTCTGTAGTAGTGAAAAGGACAGAAATGTCTATTCAGGGCAGTGATAAAGTTTTTGATGCCAGAAGGCTAATCTTCCCAAAATCCATGAAGATTTGGTTCTAAATACTGCTTTTATCTGGGCCTAATTTATGCGGTTTGTAAGAGCATGTGGCAGATTTTAGTTGGATATTTTCATTTGGGCACTGACCCCTCTTCTAAGATCCTTGCCCATGAAGTACCTAACCTCTGTAGATAAAAAGTTTGCTGTTTTTTGTTTTCTTTTAAACCAATGGAAAGTAAGTGTAAATTACTTAATGCTTAGCATGTTGCATAAAAAGTTCGACAGATGGCGTTTTGAAATATTTGTCATATTTTTTTTCCCAGAAAATAGGCTTTGACATTTCATGCAAATTGTCTTTTTAGGAGACAGTTTGCATGAAATGTCAAAACCTGTTTTCTGGTAAAAATAAGAAACATATCATCAGTTTGTTGTCTGCTGAATTTGCCAAGAGAATAGTAAAGGTTAAGATAATTCTTAAAATTGAGTGGCAAAGCGAATAAACAATTTACCAAAATTTTATGTTGCTTATAAAAATTAACCCTTGTCCTGCTGAACCCGGATATACCCTGCCTTTGCAAACAGTGTAGATCCAGATCAGTTGGCTTCTTCAGAAGCCAACTGATCTGGATCTGCACTGTTTGCCATTAAGTATGTGAACTTATAGCAACAATTCGGATCAAGTAATCTGATTGGCTGAAAATTTGAAAAGGGTGTGGCATCTTAATTTATTCAGCAGGACAAGGGTTAATGAAAAATCTGGAATATACCCAGAAAACTGTCTGAAAGGTAAGGTAGGTGGAGTACAATTGTAGGGTGTCATTTTCATCACATATTTCAAAGTAACAACACTATAATTATTTACACTGTGCTCACACAAGTGGTGTAGATACAGATCAGATTTTAGGGTCTGCCCAAATGTATGTGTTTGAACTTTTCTTAATAGACCAGGAATGTCAGGTCTTTTAATGCTTGCCATGCATATGCTGAGTAAATTAAGATGCCCCTGCCCACTTGTAATTTTTAGCCAGTCAGATTACTTGATCTAGGTTGTTGATACAAATTCACATACTTAATGACAAACAGTGCAGATCCAGATCAGTAAATGGCTTCTGAAGAAGCCAACTGATCTGGATCTGCACTGTTTGCAAAGACAGGGTATAATCCAGGTTCAGCAGGACCAGGGTTAACAGAGGTAGGTGTTCTAAAGCAGGTTTGACCAAAGTCAGAAAAGGTCTGGATTTTAACACCCTTCACTAGACATGCCCCAGTCTCCAGTGACTAAATATTTATGCTTATAGTCCTGTTACATACATCTACTAAAATAAATCCCAAAATAATATCGTGATCATAAAGGCTGGTCTGATATTGACTTTGACATCAACAGATAATGCACTTTTATGCTGTGAGTCATCATTTAATTCAGTAGACTAGTCTAACCCTTCCCCCACTCATTAATTCAATTTTTTGTAACCCTACTATGCAGCAACCTTCACTGTTGGTCATTTATTTAGACCAAACCTGGTTTTACAGTTTGATCTTTTATATCCAATGGACATCATAAAATGAACATTGCTGAAACCATAGAAAACTTGAAAGAGTCTGGACCACAATTATCTTGTTAACAGAAGTGTTTGGTGAATTTAATGCTTCATTTATGGCCAGACTGTCCAAATTACTGTATGGTTGTCAGAAGAAATGAAGGAACTTTATAGAAAGATCAGTACTTAGTCCTGATGGCCAATTTACCAGAGTTTAGTGCAGTTATATTACAGTTCAGAAGGGTTTACCGGTACTTGGATTTTCACTGTTTAACTAACAAGTTATAAATAAAAAGATAGAAAATAAAGCTGTTAACCCTTGTCCTGCTGAACCCGGATATACCCTGCCTTTGCCAACAGTGTAGATCCAGATCAGTTGGCTTCTTCAGAAGCCAACTGATCTGGATCTACACTGTTTGCCATTTAGTATGTGAATTTATAACAACAATCCGGATCAAGCTATCTGATTGGCTATAAATTGGAAGTGGGCGTGACATCTTAATTTATTCAGCAGGACAAGGGTTAAGGTGAATTGATACACCTGGGCCCAGTTGTTCAAAGCTAACGATGTCGTTAGTTAACGATTCGTTAAAATTTACATCCAGTGATAGCAAATATGCTGAAATTTTTTGCTGAAAAAATGTGAGTTATGCAAAAGCTACTCACATTTTTTCAGCAAAAAATATCAGAATATTGTATATTGAATGCACTAAAATAGTTAACGAAATAACCCTTAACGAGCTTGTTAAGCTAACGATGCTTTGAACGACTGGGCCCTGGAGATTTAGCCAACCATTTTTCATAGGGGAAGCTTTTTGTCAGCCTCGGTGGCTCAGTTGGATGCGCCGTCCGACTGGAGACCAGGAGGTCGCGGGTTCAACCCCCGCCGAGGTCTGCAATATTCTTTCGTGGTGATTGATCGTGGAATATTTTCTACGGTCATTCTCTCCCTTCCGCTGATTCAAGAAGGGCAGTTGTCAGTTTCTGGCAAAAGAATGTGCACAATACTGGTTAACCGCTTAGAGGACTAAGCCTGCCCAGTAAACGTGTGGTTAGGTAAACTGACCGCGCTCGACATGACCCCATTGGGTTGACTGGGCCGTAAAACCTCAACACAAACAAACAAACAAAAGCAACTTTAATGACATCCTGTTTACATTCCTGAATATGGGTCCTTCTGAATAGGGGTCTTCTCTAAAAGGAAAGAATTTGCTACCTTTGCAGCAAATAATTTCCTTTCAGAGTAGATCCCCTTTTCAGAAAGGAGACAAAAACAACAGTTACCTCCCCTTGAAAATGTATCCGAGGTGAGCTGTACAGATTGACAGATCCTGAAACAGTTCTCACTTTCCCACACATGATCAGATGTGGATGTGGGGTAGGAGAGGAGAGGAGTGCACAAATTGATTGTTACATGAGTGTATGGTGATTAACCCTTGTCATGCTGAATAAATTAAGATGCCACACTCACTTCTAATTTTCAGCCAATCAGGTTATTGGATCCAGATAGTTGATAAAAATTTACATACTTAATGGCAAACAGTGCAGATCCAGATCAGTTGGCTTCAGAAGCCAACTGATCTGGATCTACACTGTTTGCAAAAGCAGGTTTTATATGGGTTCAGCAGGATCAGGATTAAAAGTTGAAGATCAAAATGTTTATTATAACATTCTACTTATATATTTTGGATTAAAGCTTAATTGACAGCAGATCATACAAAAACACATCTAACTTTGCCCCTATAATCATAAATATTGCAAACAGTTGAAATTCTACTGCTGAGAAAGATTCCACCAAACTCATCACAGAAAGAATTTGCTCCCTTTGGCTAACCAAGGAAGCAAATTCTTAATTCCTTTGAACTTTGAGAAGGCAGGCATACACATTTACAAGGGAATCAAATTCTATGATTTCTCGTAGAAGGAAGACAATTCTGCTTTCAACTTATGAAGTACATTAATTTCGATTCATCTTAAGTACAATGTACTTCAAACTGCACACATTTACCTTCACCACTCCATGGACAAATTCAGTGGATAACAAATTGAGCATATTTCTCATTTTTCCCAGAAAATAGGCTTTGTCATTTCATGCAGACAATTTGAATGAAATGTCAAAGCCTATTTTCTGGAGAAAAATGAGAAAAATATTTCAAAATGTCATCTGCTGCAGTTTTTTACCCAGCATGCTATGGATTATATGAGCAGTGTTTGTTGCAGCTGCATATTTTGCAGGGTAATCACCTGCAAGAGAAGTTGCAGGAGCATAAATTGCATAATTCCAGGGTGCTTAGGACCATCTGAAAATGAGAAAATAGAGTGGTATATCAAGACAGTCTGACAGAAGTGATATGTTGCAATCATCTGATACTGTCTATGAAATTAAACAGCTGCCTTCTTCAAGAGGTTTTGTCTCATCTCTTTTGTAATTAATTGTACAGTCTCATGCCAAAAAGGAGTCTTACTGCATCGTAGTCAAGCAGTGGTGACCGAGATTAGCATGAATGCATAATAAGCTGTAGGCTCCTCACCAAAAGCAGTCTATGCAGTTTCATTTCTTAAAGAGCAATCCTTATCTTTTAAAGGTTTCATTTCTTGAAGAGCAGTCCGTATTTTTGAAAGGTTTCATTTCTTAAAAAGTTAAAGAGCAATCCTTGTTTTTGAAAGGTTTCTTTTCTTAAAGAGCAATATTATTTTTGAAAGGTTTTGAAGTTTCAGATACTAGGAAAGCAACTTTATGTCTGTAAAAGTTGTCTGCCCTTGCAAAATTGCAGCAAAATCTTTTAGCTGTATCATTTTGCCTTAACCCATTGTAGACTGAATAGATTCACCCACACTATGTATTGGAAGAGTTCAATTTCAATTTTAGGTACGTCCAACAATGAGATTTACATATTCCTAAAGAAAAATGGTTAAACTATTTGTAAACAGTGGAGACCCTGATCAGAAGTCACATTCTGTGGCATCTGATCTGGGTCTGCACTGTTTGCCAATTACCCTTTTACAAGTCTCCCGACTACAATGGGTTAATCTGTTACTGCCTAGTGTTTCATTAAAGGTTTTTGGCAAACAGAGTAGACCCAGATCAGATGCCACAGAATTCTGCATCTGAAATGGATCAAAACTGTTCACATTGAATGCAGGATGTTTTTTATATATATAAAAAAAAATAATAAAATAAATCGGACACCCCTTAAATTGTAAATGGACCTGTCCAAAGAGAGAAAGATCCTGTGCAATCTGTTTCCATTTATATTTCATAATCAGTAATCAGTTTATTTCTAGAAGGGGAGTGGATACACTTTCAAGGGAGGCAACTTAGTCAATAGTTTTTGTCTCCCTTCTGAAAAGGGGTCTACTGTAAAAGGAAAGAATTTGCTCCCAAGGGGAGCAAATTCTTTCCTTTTAGAATAGACCCCTTTTCAGAAGAGGATTGGTGTGCAGCACAGCAAACAATAAGTCACAGAAGTTGTCTCCCTTGTGAAAATGGCAGTAAATCAACATTATATCCATTCATCTAATTTATAATTAGTCATTTTGCATTTGCTTAACTATGTTTGATATAAATTTAACCCTTGTCATGCTGAATAAATTAAAATGCCACACCCACTTCTAATTTTCAGCCAGTTAGATTACTTGATCCAGATAATTGTTGATATAAATTCACATTTTCAATGACCAACAGTACTAGGGCAGATCCAGATCAGTTAGCTTCTTCAGAAGCCAACTGATCTGTATCTACACTGTTTGCAAAGGCAGGGTATATGCAGGATCAGCAGGACCAGGGTTAATACTAGAAAATAAATGACAAAAATGCTGCCAACATTTTTAACCCTTGTCATGCTGAATAAATTAAGATGCCACGCCCATTTCTAATTTTCAGCCAATCAGATTACTTGATCCAGATTGTTGCTATAAATTCACATACTTAATGGCAAACAGTGCAGATCCAGATCAGTTGGCTTCTGAAGAAGCCAACTGATCTGGATCTACACTGTTTGCAAAGGCAGGATATATCCGGGTTCAGCAGGACAAGGGTTAAGTGTTTTCCTAATGCAGTTGATTTTTTACAAGCCCCATCAGCAGCCTTCAGTAAAAAATGAATTGCATTTAGAAAGTTTGTGATGTACTGCAACTTATAGCACATTATCTTGACAATGAAAAATTGGAACTTTGAACCCAATTATTTTCTATTTTCATGAAAGTTTGTCATGATCGCTTTTGCAGACATGACAAGATTCATTTTTCACATGAACTTGAAAACACATTAAAGCCTGTGAGAATGCCCCTGACCCAAGACTAAAATTTTATGGAATTTGTTTTGACTGCCAGACAGTCTTGCACTGAGTATCACTTGCAATTAGAGACTGCATCTTGTGATATGTTGGCATCATATAAACTTAAATTAAGGCATTTTGTGCATTCATGTAAGATAAGATAACACCATATGCTATTATACTGGGATTCCTTGCCAAATTGTTTTATAGTGTTTATGATTAAGACCAATCATGCACAACATGATAACACTGCCCTTATACCATACACAAACAGACAAGATTCAGATCAGCCTGCAAATCTGAACAGTCTCATCAGGGCCTCCTCATTTTGTTAATATATTCTACAGTATCCATTGGACAGTAAAGGTCATGATTAGACTCTGCAAATTGACAGGCTGATCTTGGCCTTTGCTTTTGTCATTTGTCATAAGGGCTCTTTTTTCAGGTTTCACATCAAATTGTTTTATGTTGTTTATGATTAGAAAGCCAAGAAACCTTTCAGAAGACCATCATACTGCTCATAGAACAACATCCTGTTGTGCATTGATATCTGACAATATGGGACTATAGTTGACCAGCAATTCATAGCTTCAGATAAGAGATGTATCCAGGTCAATAATTTTCTTATTTCTTTATGAAAACATGTTCCTTGCTAAGGCACATTTAATGAGTATGGAGTTTTATGAAAGATATCAATATGTTTTGGTTGGAAAAAGCTTTTTGTCTGGAGCTATTTCAACATATCTTCTGCTCATACATTGATGAGATGCATATATAACAACCAATAATGTTTATATGCATCTAAGCAGTGTATAATGCTAGTTAACTAAAAGTCTTGTATCAGTCCTTTTGCTCTATCAGGTGATCTATCTACCGGTAGTTCCTTTTCCAAGTTTCCTGGTGGCCAGTGTGGCTAAAAAATTGGTTACTAAGAGTCTGGCTCCATCCAAGACTTTGATAAGTTGCTGTATCAGAGATAAAAAGATACAGTACCTAAATCACCCGCCCTGGATACTCCTTATCACATTTCTCCTAGAATTTGGACAAGGCTAATTTGATGACCTATTGAATATCTAAAAAGAACTGGCATGAATAATAAGAAGAGTCTGCTGTGAGTCTACACTGATTACTGAAGGACTGTCAGTCAGGGCCCAGTTGTTCAAAGTGTTGTTAGCTTAACAAGCTCGTTAGTGGTCAAAATGTTAACTGTTCTAGTAAGTATAATATCTAATTCACAGGTATTTTTGCTGAAAAAATGTGAGTAGCTTTTGCATTTGCTTTTGCAAATGCAAAAGCTACTCATATTTTTTCAGCAAAATTATTAGTGTATATGCCATATTTAATGATCAAAGTTTTAACGATACATTAACTAACGACATCGTTAGTTTTGAACAACTGGGCCCAGAATGCTCAGAGAAAATTATGTAGCTCTAAATAAGAGGAGTATCTTGATAAATATTTTTCTTACTTTTCAATGAAAACATACGTTGTGGATACTTGATAGAGAGGGTTTCTTTTTGTCAAGTGTCAAATATTGACTTGTAAACATCGAGCATCAAGTTAAAATTGTCAAGTACAATGTATTGAGTTAGGATGGTTGAGTATTGAGTTAAATTTGACTTCTTGGTGAATGTGTCCATTTGACTTCTGGGTAATGTGTCCATTTAACTTCTGGTGATGTGTCATTTGACTTCTTGGTGAATGTGTCCATTTGACTTCTTGGTGATGTGTCATTTGACTTTTTGGTGATGTGTCATTTGACTTCTTGGTGATGTTTCATTTGACTTTTTGGTGATGGGTCATTTGACTTTTTGGTGATGTGTCATTTGACTTCTTGGTGATGTGTCATTTGAGTTTTTGGTGATGTGTCATTTGACTTCTTGGTGATGTGTTTATTTGACTTCTTGATGGTGTGTCATTTGATTTCTTGTGACTTTTTGGTGATATGTTAGTTGACTGCTTGGTGAATGTGTCCATTTGTCTTCTTTATGATGTGTCATTTGACTTCTTGGTGATGCATCCATTTGACTTCTTGGTGAATGTTTCCATTTGGCTTCTTTATGATGTGTCAATTGACTTCTTAATGATGTGTCCATTTGACTTCTGGGTGATGTGTCATTTGACTTCTTGGCGAATGTGTCCCTTTGGCTGATTTATGAATGTCGTTTGACTTCTTGATGATGTGTCATTTGGTTTCTTGATGATGTGTCCATTTGACTTCTTGATGATGTGTCATTTGATTTCCTGGTGATGTGTCATTTGACTTCTTGGTGATGTGTCATTTGATTTCTTGATGATGTGCCCATTTGACTTCTTGATGATGTGTCATTTAATTTCTTGATGATGTGTCCATTTGACCTCTTGGTGATGTGTTAGTTGACTGCTTGGTAAATGTGTCCATTTGTCTTCTTTATGATGTGTCATTTGACTTCTTGGTGATGCATCCATTTGACTTCTTGGTGAATGTTTCCATTTGGCTTCTGTATGATGTATCATTTGACTTCTTAATGATGTGTCCATTTGACTTCTGGGTAATGTGTCATTTGACTTCTTGGTGAATGTGTCTATTTGGCTTCTTTATGATGTGTCATTTGACTTTTTGATGATGTGTCATTTGACTTCTTGGTGAATGTGTCCATTTGGATTCTTTATGATGTGTCATTTGACTTCTTATGTTGTGTCCATTTGACTTCTTGATGATGTGTCAGTTTGACTTCTTGGTGATGTGCCATTAGATGTTGTGATGATGTGTTCATTTGACACCTGGTGATGTGTTGTTTGATTGCTTGGTGATGTGTCCATTTGACTTCTTGGTGATGTGTCCATTTGACTTCTCAGTGGTGTGCCACTAGACTTCTTGATGATGTATTCATTTTGACTTCTTTGTGATGTGTCATTTGACTTGTTAGTGATGTGTCATTTGATTGTTTGGGCATATGTCCATTTGATGTTTTGGTGATGTGTCATTTGATTGCTTGATGATGTGTCCATTTGACTTTTTGATGATGTGTCATTTGATTGCTTGATGATGTGTCCCTTTGACTTTTTAGTGATGTGTCATTTTATTGCTTGATGATGTGTCATTTGATTTCTTGATGATGTGTCATTTGACTTCTTGATGATGTGTCATTTGACTTCTTGATGAATTGTTTGATTGCTTGATGATGTGTCATTTGATTTTTTGATGATGTGTTATTTGACTTCTTGATCTGTCCTTTGATTGCTTGATGATGTGTCATTTGACTTCTTGATGATGTGTCATTTGACTTTTTGATGATGTGTCATTTGATTGCTTGATGATGTATCATTTGACTTTTTGGTGAGCTGTCATTTGACTGCTTAATGATGTATCATTTGATTGCTTGGTGATATGTCCATTCAACTTCCTGGTGATGTGTCCATTTGACTTTTTTGATTATGTGTCCATTTTACTTCTTTATGATGTGTCCATCGGACTTTTCTTGGTGATTTGTCAGTTTGGCTTCTTTGTGATGTGTTATTTGATTGCTTGGTGATATGTCCATTTGGCTTCCTGGTGATGTGTCCATTTGATGTTTTTCATTATGTGTCTGTTTGAATTCTTTATGATGTGTCTCCATTTGATTTTTCTTGGTGGTTTGTCAGTTTGGCTTCTTTGTGGTAACAGTGTCTTAAAAGTGCTAGCTGAATAGCAAGCATAGCAGAAAACTGCTTCTTAGGTCTACACTGATTGCTTAAGTGTATTTATCTAAATGTTTGTGAGAAATATGGTATGAGTATGCTGTATCTAATTTTCTTCTCAAATTATTGGTAATGATTTGACCAGGAATGACCAGTGTTTTTTTTGTTTTTACAACTGTTGATTAGCTTGAGATGTTTGAGAAAGCTGATGAAGTGTGAGGAATGGTTTAAAATAAACATGGTGGTATAAACACTATCAGTAGTCCGATAGGGAGGAACAAGTAATAATGACTGATACCAAGATAGAAAAAATTTGTTTTACCACATTCAGCCTAATAACCACACACACCCATATAAGCGCACAGTCAAGCAATTTCATAGTCTTCAAATTACAGTCAGTGAGTGTACTTTTATCTGTTTCTTTATAAAGTCTTATGTTTTGGGTACTCATTTGAATTGCCTTGATTTGCAGTTCAAATATATTATACCCACAACATATGCTTTTATAAAAAAAAAAAATCAGAAAAAAATATGGCATAAGTATAATTAAATACATCCCTGGTGAAGTCCACAAATCTGATCTTTCTTTGACATGTTCCCTTATTAAATAGATATTTTACTAATGTTTTTATCAGTAATTTTTGAGAAAAAAAAACAACCTATGGTAAGTACACAGAGCAGTCACATTAAGTCGAATAGGGTATTCCTTTAACAACCACAGTGCTTTCATTCACACAGTCTGGTCAGGACTAGTTTGCCATTCAACAACAAAAAAATAAATAAATAAATAAAAAATATGATACCATATTTACCATAAGTTTTCAGACACCTTTCCTCCTTACCATACTTGTCCTAAAATTTCAACAAGTCCATTTTACAACCTGTTCTTGTGTCTAAAACTTTGGCATCATAGTGTAGACCCTGCTTAGAAACTGCATAGAACACTGCATCTGATTTGGGTCTAAACTGTTAGCTCAGGCCTGTCTGTCTGAATACGTATGGTTATGCATAAAAGCAGCAGTGGTACAGTCTACCATATAAACCTTAACCCTTAAACTGCCAATGACAACAATTGTCGTCTGCTTCTCATCTGCTTGTGATTTTAAAAGTCATTTCTGCAAACAGTGTGAACCCAGACCAGACTGCTCCTTTAGGAGCAGTCTGATCTGGGTCCACACTGTTTGCCTGTATGCAAAAATAGGTTTGAAAAGTTTGCAAGAATATTCAGCAGACAACATAAACAGACAAGATTTTCAGATGCAGGTTTTCTTGGTGTTTTAAGGGTTAGTATTATAGTATAGACAGGCCTGAGAAAACAGTGTAGACCCAGATCAGGTGCCACAGAATGTGGCATCTGATCAGGGTCTGCACTGTTTACAACTCATCCAGTGGTTTTTAGACACAATGTACAGGTAGTAATATGGACTTTTTTTGAAAATTCCGGGAGAGGTATGGTAAGGAGTTAAAGTGTCCCAATATTTAGGGTTAATACAGTAATGTTTTTTTTTCTTGACACCCACCCTTCTGGCTATTCATGTTTGTTTATCTGAGAATGTTATAACAGACATCATTCATGTAACTGATACTTTTGGAACATTCTAGATCAAGCTGATGGCATGCCATTTCTGTATACCGTATATACAGTAAATATTTGGACACCTTAACTTTTTACCAGTTGATGTGTCTAAAGGCAGCCAGTTGAGTGGAAAACTGTGTAGTCCCTGATCAGATGCCGTGTTCTGCAGTGGCTGATCTGGTTCTGCACTGTTTGCTCTGGCCTGTCTGCTGTCTGTCCAAATACTTTGTATAAATATGGATATACAGAAAAAATTCTCTGTAAAAAAAGATATTCCAAGTTTTGAATACTGACTGTGATTTTGGAGGATAATTTCTTTTTGGTCTTGGTCTTGACTGTTGACAAACAAAGGTTTGTGATATTTAAGTACATGTACATTCCTTCCCCTGTCTGACAATCTAAAACTAAAGGACAGGCCTTGTTTCTGGAGATCCTGAGATGCTCTCTAAAAACATATATTGACGTGACCTGCAGGATAAGGCTTAATTTCATGATGTTGTCAGACGCTTTTCTATTGTTGCCAGTTCTGATACAATATGTTGCTAGAGTGTTGTCAATACCATGACAGTTTGCCAGTTTTTACTTTTCTAAAGGATATTGACAGATAGCCTCCAGTAATTGTTGTTTACATAGGCATTACTGCAGCTATTTTAAGATAATTTTTTTTTTTTTTCTAAATGAAGATCTGTATGATCAAAAAGAAAAAGTGCTTCATGACTTGTGAACCCTAGCAGAAGAAAGTTTCTTTTTATACATTACAAAAACATGCCTACTGTATTCAACCTAATTACCACACTGTGTGCTTAGGTTATTTAAAATTACTGGGAAAACTTGTGGTAAAATATGTATCTACCTATCAAGGGTACACTTTAAAATATATTAGCAAAGGACTGCATTATTTGATGATGTTTATGCGATCTTTTTTTCCTGCTTTTCTTTATTAAAGCATATGTTGTAGATACTTATTTCAATCACATCGACAAATTGTTGCAATTCAAATGGGTACCCACAACCTATGCCTTTATAAGGAAGTAGACAAAAAGTACACTGGCTGTAAACTGAAGACTATGGAATTTCTTGACTGTGCGCTTCTATTTTCATTCAGTCCTGGTGAATGAATGCCATTAGATGTGTCACCAGTAAAATTCTGATTGACATTTCATGGAAATTGTCTCCACAAATAGGCTTTGACCTTTCTTGCAGACAATTTGCATGAACTGTCAAAGCCTATTTTCTGGAAAAAAAAAAAAAAAAAAAATATATATATATATATATATATATATATATATATATATATATATATATATATATATATATATATATATATATATATCATGAATCTGTTGTCTGTTGAAACTTTTACCCAGAGTGCTAAAGGTTAAAATATTCTGTTCTACTAATGTTTAGGATAATTATGTACCATGTATCAGTGGTACAGTAGCCAGACTTGAACCTAAGTGCCCTTTGTTAACAACTGTTAACAGGTCTACCACACACCCTTTAACCACATTCCCTCAATGATTGACATAGATAAACCTGCTAAGACAGGTGTAAACTGACAAATGGCAGGTTTAAAGCTTTATTTGCTGTTACCACCCCATAACAGAACCAGTCTGCTACCACACTTAACCTTTTAACCCCTATATATCTAAAATGGATTCTTCCATCTTTAAGGGGTTGATTATTCAGTACTTAATGCTTAGCATGCTGGGTAAAAAATTCAGCTGGCATTTTGTAATATTTTTCTTATTTTCCCAGCAAATAGGTGTTGACATTTCATGCAAATTGTTTCCTGAGGAGTTAGGCAAATGATTCACACAAAATGTCAAGTCTTATTTTCTTTGAAAAAAAAAATTGAAAGTTGTGATAAGTGCTTTAATGGTTTAAGCCCTACATGTATGTAACACATTAACTAATTTTAGTCAGAGGAACCATGGTAGGATGTATCCCCTTATTTAGCATAATGATGGTATTACACTGTAACCTCTTTATAAGACGGTTCATTATAAGACAGTTTTGGATATAGGAAGGTTTAAAGGTGGCCCCCAAAAGTGTTGTATCTACATTAAAAATTTATACATTCTATAAAAAAATAACCATTTATGGTCATTTTTAGCTCACCTGAGCACAAAATGCAGGACACATGACATAGTATGACGGACACAGGTTGATCACAATAGCTCACCTTGAGCACTTTCAGAATTTAAAAAAAAAAAAAAAAATTCTGAAAGCGCTCAAGGTGAGCTATTGTGATCACCCTGTGTCCGTCATACATGTGTCATGTGTAGTGCATTGTCAACATTTATGTTGTTCTCCCTCTAGAAGCTACAGTTTTTCTTCAGTCTTCATGAAACTTTACCAGAATGTTTGACATGATGATACCTCAGTCAGTTTTGAATATGGGTCATGTCAGGACAAAAACTAGGTCATAGGTCAAATTTATTTACAGCCACAGTTTTTGCTTCAATCTTCATGAAAGTTTACCAGAATGTTTGCCTGGATGATATCTTGATCAAGCTTGAATATGGGTCATGTCGGTTCAAAAACTAGATCACTAGGTCAAATTTCTTTAAAGACTTGTTGACCCTCTAGAGACCACTGTTTTGCTTCAATGTTTATGAAACTACGCCAGAATGTAGTCTTGATGATCTCTTAGTCAAGTTCAAATATGGGTCATGTCGGATCAAAAACTAGATCACTAAGTCAGATTTGTTTAAAGCATTGGCCACCCTCTAGAGGCCACGGTTTTGCTTAAATCTTTATGAATTTTTACCAGAATGTCTCTCTTGGTGATATCTTGGCCAAGACTGAACATGGGATATGTTGGATTAAAAACTAGGTCACTAGGTCAAATTTATTTAAAATCTTGTTTACCATCTAGAGGTCACAATTTTTACTTTAATCTTCATGGAACTTTACCAGAAAGTTTTTGATAATATCTTGGTCATGGTAGAATATGGGTCATGTTGGGTTAAAAAGTAGGTCACTAGATCAGATTTGTTTAAAACCATGACCCTCTAGAGGCCTAAGTTTTGCTTCAATCTTGATAATTTTTTACGGTAATGTTTGTCTTGATGATATCTTGGTCAAATTTGAATTTTGAGTTTTGCTTCAGTCTTCATGAATCTTTACCAGAATTTTTTTTTTAATGGTATCTTGGTCAATTTTGACTATGGATCATGCTGGGTCAAAAACTAGGTCACTAGGTCAGATTTCTTTAAAACCTTTTCACTCTCTGGAGGCCAAAGTTTTTCTTCAATCTTCATTAAACTTTATCAGAATGTTTGCCTTTATGATATCTTATCTAAATAATCATCATGAATCTTGCTTAAAATGTATACCTTGATGAATTCTAGGTCAGGTTCAAAACTGGGTCACTTGGCATCAAAAACTAGGTTACCAGGCCAAATCAGAGAAAATATTTGTTAACCCTCTAGAGGTCACATTTTTGAAGAAATTATGGTGAATCTTGCTCAAAATGTTTGTTGTGATGATTTCTAGAGCAACTTTGAAACTGGGTCATTTTGGGGTAAAAAAAACTTGGTCACAGGGTTAAGTGAAAGGAAAACATTGTTAACACTCTAGAGGTCTCATTTTTGAAGTGGTTGTCATGAATCTTACTCAAAATGTTTGTCTTGATGATTTCTAGGTCAGGTTCAAATGATCACTTTGGGTGAAAAACTGGGTTCCCAGGCCAAATCAAAGGAAAAACTTATCACTCTAGAGATCAGATTTTTAAGTAATCATCATGAATCTTGCTCAAAATGTTTGTCTTGATGATTTCTAGGTCAAGTTTGAAAGTGGGTCTCTTGGGTCAAAAGCTAGGTCACTGGGCCAAATCAAAGGAAAACATTGTTAATACTCTAGAGATCACATTTTTGGAGTGATCATCATGAATCATGCTCAAAATGTTTGTCTAGATTATTTTAGGTCAAGTTCAAAACTTGGTCATTTGGGGTCAAAAACTAGGTCACCAGGCCAAATTAAAGAAAAACCTTTTTAACATTCTAGAGTTCACATTTTTGAAGTGATTTTCATGTATCGCTCAAAAATTTTGTCTTGATGATTTCTAGGTCAAATTTGGAACTGGGTCACTTATGACCACCTTCTCATTGTCCAGTGACTTAAGTTTTTCAGTTTAAGTCAGTTTCCCAGTAACTTTGGTCATACAGCAGTGATACTTGGCACTTGCATACATTTTAGCATGGCCTCTTGAATGCAGTCATCCATATTTGACCTTGACCTGGGGGTGGTCAGTGTGGCGAAGGTGTCATGTAACTTACGTCACTGGGACATCCAACTGATATTGGCTTACAGTTGGACAAGGCCTGCTATCCTTGTAGCAGGTAAGGGTAGAGGAAGAATGTTTTTATTTCTTCTGTTTCTTCACTTTCATCCATTTTCTTCTTTCTTCCTTGTCACTCTATTTCATCTCCTCTACTATCTCTTTTCTCCCTTTCTCTGGGAGACCACACAAAATGACCCACTAGGGTTGATGTGTTGTTAAACCCCAACACAATAATTGACCATGACCTATATTTCACGGTCCACTGACTATTAAGTTTTTACCTTTAAGTCAGTTTCTCAGTAACTAATGGTCCGACAGCGAATGATACTTAGCACATGTATACATCTTAGCATGGCCTCTTGAGTGCAGTCATCCATATTTGACCTTGACCTATATTTTATAGTCCATTAGGCATAATATGTTGTCTTACTTGTTAATATAATTATCATGAATCTCGGTCAGAATGTTTCCCTTGATCATTTCTAGGTCAGGTTCTGTAAGTGCTATGATATTCAGGTGAGTGATTTAAGGCCATCATGTCCTCTTGTTTCTATATAACTTAAACATTTTTATTTTTTTTTTTGTATCCAAACAAAAATGTATAGATTATATAGAAAAATGATCATTTATGGTCATTTTTCTATATAATCTATACATTTTTATTTGGCTACAACACAGTTGTAATGCTAACACGGTTTTTGCTTGAATCCCACAACAGTGTTATAAAGAGGTTGTGGTGTATTAATGTATTTGCATAGCTGTTTGAGCCATGCTATGAGAAAAGGGATCTTTGGGCCTGTGTTTAGCAATTTTATTTAGTCCCAGTCCAGCCTATGTGTATTGCACTGTCTAACAAAGGCCTTCAGTGTCTTCTTACAGAATTATTGGATACTATAGAATATATCAACAAATTGCATAGGCCCAGTTCAGTATGCGGACATTAATGCATGGACAGGGTCCCAGGGTAAATAACACTTCTTGCATGATAGGGGTTGTTTATCATAGCTTTCAATAATTAATTCTTAAAGTGTCAATCACATCTGCTGCAACAACATTTTCATCTTTTTTTTTTCTTTCTTTTTTTTTTTCTTTTTTTTTTCTCAAGGAAAATAAGTTATGACATTTCAAGTGAATTGTCTGCTAAGCATGAAATGTCAAGACTTATCCTCACAAAATGAGTTCCCACATCTGGGTTTTCATTGAGAAATGAGAAAACTATCTGTACTATTCAGTATTGGTTGAAAAAGTGCCTATGAAGCCTTCTTACGTAATAGCGGTGGATCAGAGTGTCTTGGCAATACTACAGGTTTAATTGCCATTGCAAATGACTGGTTCCAGCAGGTAACATCTACAGGGAATTAAGGATATTTGTTTCGTTAAACCTACGATACATCTAAATATTGCTCTCCGGGGAATCACCCGACTACCGCAGAAAAAACAAGAACCTGAACTTTTGTATCGGCATTTAGAAGTACCCAGCACCGGTTGTTCGGGTTTCCGAACGACCAGTACCCATAATTCAATTTACCTTCTGCGGCTTCCGGAGGAAACATGCTTATCAGCTGAGAGAATTCTTCGACGATTTTGTAGCCGTTTGTGGGGTATTCCGCTGGTTTCACCCGCTCGCAGACTATTATTTTCATTCATTTTATTTATTCCTTCTTTCGTTTTGCTTTATTTTGTTTAGTTTCTTTTGTGTGTCAAGTTGCGTTTAGCAATATCGTTGAACGTAATTTCGATACGCTCCTTAGTTCGGATTCTTCTTCCGTTTTTTAGTTTTTCTGTTATCCTTCTGAATTCCTTTTTCTTTTTCGTTTGTTCAGCATTTCAGCTATAGAATGTCTGCACAGAACAAAAGATGTCCTGGAATATATGGTAAGTGCTCAAAGATTACGCCTTACTGGGATAACCATAAAATTTGTAGAGCCTGTAGGGGCTATTCCTGTTCCCCTTCTACTCCTTGTGAGGTTTGTTCAGAGTGGACTGAGGAACTGTGGAAGAAACTTTCTAAATGTTTACATAGAGCCTCTCAGGCTAAATCTGTTAAGCCTAAGGTTTCTTCTTCGCAGGCTCCTGCTAAAGGTCCTGCTTCTTCTGATGAATCCCAGGCTCCTGCTAAAGGTCCTGGTTCGTTTTGTCTTCCTAGTGGTAGTTGTCCAGCACCGGCTGCCATTACCACAAGGACGACAGAAAATTCCAGTTGCCACGAGCTTGAAAGCGATTTAGTCCACCAAGCTCCTGGTGATCACAATAGGAATCCTGAGTCAGAAGGAACAAAGACTCCCTCATCTCAGGTTCCAGTTGATATCATTAGCAGTCCCTCCAGGAAAAGTTCTTCTCCTGAAAGGCACAGTGGGAAAAGCCATTCTAAGTCGGTCACGCCTATGGATATGGCATTCCCACGGAATAAATCTCTTCCAAGGCAGTACGCTTCTGCTAGGTCAGCCAGATCACGTAGCAGGAGCATACACAGAGACAAAAGACAAAGGCGAAAGTCGAAGTCAGTCTCGTCTGGTAGGTCTAGTTCTTCGGAAGGAAGAGCCAGACATTCCAAGCATAGGGACAGTAGGTCTAGGCATAAGTCTAGGCTGTCTCATTCTAAACGGAGAGATTCTCGGTATACCAGATACCATAGGTCTAGGTCACCTAGGTCCAGGTCACCTAGATCCAGGTATCACAGGTCTAGATCATACAGGCCCAGGTCACATCGATCTAGGCCACTTAGGTCTAAGTCTCCTAGGTCAGACAGGTATAGACATGCGAGTCCTAGGCAAGTTAGATATTCTAGGTCTCGTTCTGTTTCAAAGTCTAAAGTAGACCCTGCTGTTTCTGCACTGACAAAGTTGGTAGAACAACAAGGTCAGATGTTGAAAGAACTGTCAAGTCGATTTGATAATCTTTCTACACCAACTCCTCAGGTGTCAGCCGATAAAGTTTCTGTCACCCCTTTAGGAGCTGAAAATGTGGTGGACGTATACAACTCTGAAAATGAGGAGTCGGACCCAGATCGTTTTCAGGTTCGTGTTGGAGATAGTGAAAGGATTGGGGATTCCGATTCTGATCACTATGAAGAAAAAGGGGAAGAGACTCCCAAAGAGTCTCTCTCTTACAAAGAAGCCATTATAAAACTTCGCAACAGGCTTGGGCCAAGTGTCTGCCCCATTCCTGAGGCGAAAAGTAAAGCAGTTGGGGCATCCGCTTTAGATTTCTTCAAGGATCAAGAACGGTCTGAAGAAACCTCTCTAGCATTACCTCAATCGAATAGCGTTTCTGTTTCACTTTCTAAAATGAACAAACGTTTGAAGGGAGAGGATGAGGTTCCAATGACTCCTCTTCCCTCATATCCTAAAGGTTTTAAAATAGGCTCATTTGTTTCCCTGAAAAGTAAACCTAAGATATTTCAGGCTTCTTCTTACGAGTCTTTAAATCCTTTGATTAGCATGGATCCTCCCTCTGTTAATCCAGGTTTAAAGGATATTATGAAGCAAGGTTCTTCGGTACCTTCTTCTCAAGCTGTTCAATTTTCCACTCTTGAAAATTGGGAGAAATTGGCCAGAACTGGTATGCAAGTAGCTTCTCATTCAGAGATGTTTCTTTGTGGAACACTCAAAACTATGCAGCAGGACACTTTGTCCAAGGATGACATGTTGGAAGTGTCACGCTATCTTCAAGCTGTGGCCGTGTCTCAGTCTCACTTAATTGAAATTTTATCAAGACTTGCTTCAGGACCTCTTTTGGCTCGTAGAGATGCTTGTTTGGCAGTGTCAAATTTGGATTCAGAGGTCAAACAATCTTTACGAGTTCAGCCCATGGAATCTTCAACAATTTTTGGTGAGAAATTTCCTGAAATTGTGAAGCAGTACAAAGATTGACTTACCCATAAGTCTCTGCAGATGGCTGTTGTCGGTGCAAGTAAACAGCAGTCTTCTGGTTTCAAGAAAAAGGGTCCCAAAGTTTCAGAATCCTCAACTAAGTCTACATATGGTGAGTTAAGCGTTTCTGTAGGGCCCAATGCTTCTAGAACTGCTAATGTCACACAGGGTCAAGGTAGACCGTTTCAGAGAAATCCTAGGAGAAATCCTGTGAATCCAGGGCAGAATAAGGGTCCTAAGAAGGGTAAAGGACCTAAGCCCAATGCCCCTTAGGGGTGCCCACTTCGGTTCCCAGGCTTGCCAAGGCATGAAACCTTGTGTCTCATGCCCAGAGCAGGTACCAAGATCAGACCTGCCAACAGGAGGAAGAATTTCTTTCTTCCTAAAGGCCTGGGAAAAAATAACTTCGGATGTTTGGACACGCTCTGTCGTCCGAAGTGGGTATCGAATTCAATTACGTGTCCTACCTCGTCTGTTTCTTTCTCCACCAAGATGGTGTACTCGTATGCCACAAGACCCTGTAAAACTGGAAATCTTGAGAGACGAAGTGAAATCATTGCTTCAGAAGCGAGCAATCGAAGAAGTAACGAAGGATCATCCCAGGAGAGGGTTTTTCAGTCGTATATTTCTGGTTCAGAAACGGTCAGGGGGTTGGCGTCCAGTAATAGATCTTTCTCGTCTGAACCAATTTGTTCTTTGCCCTCATTTCAAAATGGAGACATTGAATTCAATCAGACAAGCACTTCAGAAAGGCGACTGGGTTACTTCCCTCGATTTGAAGGATGCATATTTTCACATCGGCATCCATCATCGATCACGACGTTATCTTCGGTTCATTTTCGAAGGGAAAATGTACCAGTTTCGAGTTCTGCCATTTGGCCTCTCTGTAAGTCCATATGTGTTCACTCGAGTCTTGAAATCAGTTTTAAGTCATGTTCGTCGCCAAGGTATTCGAGTACATGCATACCTGGACGACTGGTTACAACCTTCAGTGTCAGAGGCCCTATCATGGCTTCACAGCAAAAGGCTCCTCAGGATTATTCTAGATCTAGGCTTTATTCCCAACTGGGGGAAGTCAGAACTAGTTCCAGTTCAGGAGTTCACTTTCCTAGGTGCTCGATTCAAGCTCAAACAAGCATTAATCGGCCCCTCTCAGGACAACATTGTTTCTCTTCAACAAGCCTTGACCAAGTTGTTGGGAGCGAAAGAAGCTTCAGCTCGCCAGTTATACTCCATTCTAGGTCAGATGGAGTCTATGGCCAGCCTCCTTCCACTAGGGAAAGCTTTCAAAAGACCCCTCCAGTGGGAATTCAAGGAGAGGTGGTGTCAAGGACTGGCTTTGTGGGACGACAAGATCCCTTTAGGGCCATGGTTTTGCAAAGCAGTGAGTCCTTGGATGGACATGGAGGTTATAATGGCCATGCCTCCTCTTCATCATCCTTCTCCCCAGCTCCATCTTTTCACAGATTCGAGTCTGGAGGGTTGGGGGGCTCACATGGACAGTCACATGGCATCGGGTCTTTGGTCCCCGTCTTTCAAACAACAGCACATCAATGTCCTCGAGATGGAAGCAGTCTTGTTGGCTCTCAAAGCTTTTGCGGTTCATGTCAGGGGTCATTCGGTGTTGCTAGCTACGGACAACACAACAGTGGCGGCCTATGTGAACAAACAGGGGGGGACTCATTCCCAAACCTTGTGCAACCTGGCAGTAGAGGTTGCGTTATGGTGCACTCAGAACAAAGTTCACATCAAGGCCAGATATTTACCTGGGAGACTCAACGCTCTAGCGGATTGCTTGTCCAGGAAAGGGAATATTGTTCAAACCGAATGGTCTCTCAGTCCAAGAGTAGCATCTCAGATATTTCACATCTGCGGCAAGCCTCATCTAGATTTATTTGCAACTCGTCTGAACAGGAAGCTACCGCTGTTTGTGTCTCCTGTCCTAGATCCAGAAGCATATGCAACAGATGCACTGAGTCTGAGCTGGCGGGGAATGTGGGCATACGCATTTCCTCCATTTCCTCTGATTCTTCCTTGTCTCAAGAAAATTCAGGAGGAGGAATGTTTAGTGTGCCTTATTGCTCCTCTTTGGGAGGGACAAGCATGGTTCCCTCTACTTCTGTCACTTCTGGTAGCTCCTGCAGTTCGCCTTCCTTTGAAGAAGGATCTGCTGTATCAACCCATTTCCAGAATGTTGCATCCCACCCCTCAGGTGTTCCATCTTCACGCTTGGTTGCTATGCAACGACACTTGCAGGCGACAGGCATTTCTGAGCAAGTTGCCAGTCGAATTTATTCCGCGAAAAGACCTTCCACAAACAATCTGTATGATTACAGGTGGAAATCTTGGGTGGATTGGTGCATCGGAAGGAAAATGGATCCCTTCAATCCTTCTGTGAATATGTTTGGAGAATTTTTAATCTCTTTGCATGATAAGAACTTTTCTCCAGCCACAGTTAAGGGCTATCGTTCAGCTATTTCCACAACTTTGAAGCAGATTTCAAGTTCGACTTCTCCAGTCAGTCTGTCTTATCTGATGTGGTTAGAAGTTTTGAGCTGGAACGTCCTAGGACAAGGCCTCATTTTCCAAAATGGGATCTTGCGGTAGTCCTTTCGGCTTTGAATTCTTCGCCTTTTGAACCTCTAGATTCATGCGGTTTTAAGGAGCTCACTTTCAAGACTGTGTTTCTTACTGCTCTGGCCTCTGGTCGCAGGCGTAGTGAAATTCATGCCTTGTCCTGTTCTGATGTTCAGTTTTCAGATCAGTCAGTCAGTTTGTCAACCTTTCCTGGGTTTCTGGCAAAGAATCAGCTTCCCTCAGTTTTGTCTTCACCTATTTCTTTGCCTTCTCTCTCAGGTCAGGATTCTTTACTATGTCCTGTTAGAGCTCTTAAGATTTACCTGGAAAGGGTTTTATCTAGGAGAAAAGGCCGTAAAAGGTTATTTATTTCTCACCTGGATTCTTATGACAAAGAGATTTCATGTGATACTATTTCGAGGTGGATTGTTCAGACCATCAAGTTGGCTTATGGAACTAGGAAGTTGAACCAAGTCTCAGTAAATGCTCATGAAGTTAGGGCTCTAGCTTCATCGTGGGCTTGGTCTAATAAGGTTCCTCTTGATGATATTGTGAAAGCTGGGTTTTGGTCTTCAGAGAACTCTTTTATTAAGTTTTATTTGAGAGATGTTTCCATTTTGGCAAGTAGCCTGGCCAGCCTAGGCCCCGTAGTAGCAGCACAAGCGGTGGTTGTGCCTGTTACTTCTGTTCTATAGATATATAGAGATCCAGAGTTTTGTACATATATGTATATACTTGGGATTTAAATCTGGTTTTTAAAAACAGAAAGTTCAAATTATGCCCTATTTGAGGGTTTTTCGCGGTGTGAGACTAGCGACCCATTTGCCATGGTCGATGTCCTAACGGCGAAGCGAACTTTTGTACTCAGCTTGGTAGGTTATTCTTACTAGACCCACCATCCGTTAATGTTGTAATCAGCAATATTTAGATGTATCGTAGGTTTAACGAAACAAATCTAGAAAATTTTATATTAATTTTCATATTTGTGAGTTATACCTACGATACATCTAAATCATTCTCCCTCCACCTCCCCTCAGTTATCAGTTTTTTGCATCGGTAAATTGAATTATGGGTACTGGTCGTTCGGAAACCCGAACAACCGGTGCTGGGTACTTCTAAATGCCGATACAAAAGTTCAGGTTCTTGTTTTTTCTGCGGTAGTCGGGTGATTCCCCGGAGAGCAATATTTAGATGTATCGTAGGTATAACTCACAAATATGAAAATTAATATAAAATTTTCTAGATCTCAGTTCCAACTGCTTCAGTGTTTGAAATCTAATAGTTAAAGCCTCACTTGCTATTATATGGCTGTGCAGAGCGAACAGGTGCTTTGGGTGCAGATGCTGACAACAAAGGCCCAGATGAGAACCCATGCAATTGCACAGTCTGATCAACTCCTTATCTGTTAACTGGTGTATTCTGCAGTAGCTGAAAGCATGCAGTGAAGGCCCTGGTGAGATTGCACAGGCTGGGGCCTTTCATTGCCTGCATAGTAGTGACCCCTTCATACCAGCTACAATAGAGGAAAGCCGGCCTAGGTGGCTCAGTTGGATGCGCCGTCCGACTGGAGACCAGGAGGTCACGGGTTCGACCCCGCTGAGGTCGGCAACATTCTTTCGTGGAGATTGATCATGAAATATTTTCTACGGTCATTCTCTCCCTTCCGCTGATTCAAGAAGGGCAGTTGTCAGTTTCTGGCGAAAGAATGTGCACAATACTGGTTAACTGCTTAGAGGACTAAGCCTGCCCAGTAAACGTGTGGTTAGGTAAACTGACCGCGCTCAACATGACCCCATTGGATTGACTGGGCCGTAAAACCTCAACATAAACAAACAATAGAGGAAAATAAAAGTCAAAAAGGATTAACTCTTGAAGTTCTAAACAAAATTGCACTAGATGACAATCCAATTTTTTTTATTTTTTTTTTTAGAGAAAGTAAGACTTGGCATTTCATAACAAATGAAATGTCAATCCATTATTTTCTCTGAAAAAATACAAAAATAAAAATAAAAATAAATAAATAAATAAATAAAAATAGAATTAAAAACAAAAAGTAAAATAAAATAAATAAATATAATAAAAATGTCATCTGTTGCAGCTTTGATAAGCACTTTAAGGATAAAGACCTTTTTTTTGGCTTGAAATGGCTTCTGTATTATTGAGCCGAAGTAATCAGTACAAGTAAAAAGCTAATTGGTTTTTGTGACTCAAAGAATTACAGCATGCAATCTTTCCCATTTGTTGTATTTTTAGATAAAAATTGTAGCACATAGATTAAGATGCGATTTTCAACCAAATTATTATTTTCTATATTTCTGCTTGAAATTGATTATATGCTGTAGAAGGCAGCTGCCTTGAGGTCCAAAAACTCTGAGGCACTTCTAATGAATACCCACAAGGTATGTTTTCATAGAGAAATAAGAAATATATTTATTTGGATATCCTCTTATTTATTAGAGTTGTATGTCTTACTTATATTTCTCCTAAAAAAAAAAAAGAAGTACCATATTTGACCTAACCTCACTGCGGCTTAGGTTTTTCAAAATTACTGGGAAAACTTGTGGTAAAATATGTATCTACCTACTAAGGATACACTTTTAAAAGGATCAGCAAATGACTTATTTGATGAAGTTTATGCGATTTTTTTTCTGATTTTCTTTATGAAGGCATATATTGTGGGTACTCAACAAGTCGATGCAATTCAAATGGGTACCTACAACATATGTCTCTATACAGAAGTAGACAAAAAGTACTCTGGTAGTAATCTGAAAACTATGGAATTGCTTGACTGTGCACTTATAGGGATATGTGCAGTAATTAGGGCGAATACAGTATTGTGTGGATCATATCATTGCCTTCACCAGAGGATTCTGCTGATATCCCAAAACATATGTTTTGTGGAGAAAATAGTAAAAAAAAAGATCCAAATATACTCTGCTTTTCCACTGAGAACTGAATCATAATTGTTAGTACACATTTTTTTGGCATTAACATAAGCTGGAACTGTAAAAGAGCTTATTTCTTCCATTAAAAACAGGTGTATGATATTTTTAAGTTTGTTTCATTTAGCCAAAAATTTGAACACTATAACACAGCACTGTACCTTCTCTAGTAATTGAACAAGTCTATTATCTGATGAATCTTTGTGTTTAAAGCACTTCTGGGGACTGGATGAAAAGCAGTGCAGACCCTGGATATGGTGCCAAATTCTGTGACATCTGATCAAGGTCTACACTGCAAAGGTATAACTGGTTTAATAATCTTTCTCATACTATTTGTTCTTTTTAATTTTTAGCTCGCCGGGGCTATGTCCCTGGAGAGCTTATGTTGTCACGCAGTCGTTGGCGTTGGCGTCTGTCAGCGTCCACGTTAGCACAATGTTCATGTTTTCAAAGGTGTGCAAAGTTTTTTTAATTGTTTAAGGTACTGCTTTCATATTTGGCCTACACCTACCTTAAGGTAAGACCTTTCAATAGCATACATCCCCATCCCCAAGTTAGACGCTTTATGTAGGTCAAGGTCAGTTCTTACTTTGTCATTTACGTCCATGTTTAAGTTTTGCGTTTAAGTTTTGAAAAATGTACATAACTGCAGAAATAGTCAAGATACAGCTTTAATATTTGGCCCACACCAGCCTTAGGGTTAGACCTTTCAATAGCACACATCTCTTCTTCAGTTTGACCTTCTGCTTAGGTCAAGGTCAGGTCATACTTTGTCATTTAAACCCATGTTGGAGTTCTGCGTTTAAGTTTTGAAAAGTGTTTGTAACTGCTGAAGTATTCAAGATACTGCTTTAATATTTGGCCCATACCAACCTTAGGGTAAGACCTTTCAATAGCACACACCCCTTCCTCAGTTTGACCTTCTGCCTATGTCAAGGTCAGGTCATACTTTGTATTTAAACCCATGTTGGAGTTCTGCGTTTAAGTTTTGAAAACTGCTGAAGCATTCAAGATACCACTTTAATATTTGGCCCACAACTACCTTAGGGTAAGACTTATCAATAGCACACACCTCTTCCTCAGTTTGACATTCTGCCTAGGTCAAGGTCAGGTCATACTTTGTCATTCAAACCCATGTTCGAGTTCTGTGTTAAAGCTTTGAAAAGTGTTTGTAACTGCTGAAGTATTCAAGATACCCCTTTAATATTTGGCCCACACCAACCTTAGGATTTGGCCTTTCAATAGCACACACCCCTTTCTTAGTTTGATCTTCTGCCTAGGTCAAGGTCAGGTCATACTTTGTCATTTAAACCCATGTTTGAGTTCTCTGTGTAAGTTTTGAAAAGTTGCGTAACTGCTGAAGTATTCAAGATACCGCTTTAATATTTTGCCCACACCTACCTTATGGTAAGACCTTTCAATAATACACACCCCTTCCTCAGTTTGACCTTCTGCCTAGATCAAGGTCAGGTCATACTTTGTCATTTACATCTGTGTTTAAGTTTTGAAAATTGTACATGACTGTTGAAGTATGTAAGATATAGCTTTCATATTTCATCCACACTAACCTAAGGGATTCAGCATGTAAGATATAGCTTTCATATTTTGTCCACACCAACCTAAGTGAAGATGTTTCAACAGCATATACCCAAACCTCAGTTTGACATTCTTCAGACATCAAAGTCAGGTCATACTCTGTCATTTACAGCTGTGTTTAAG
>CAXHKG010000284.1:0-10123 GCA_964016985.1 Anodontia alba
GACAGCTTATTTGATCAAAACTGACCTTCACCGATCGGAATGAAATTGGTGCCAGTTGAAAGGCCTGGGGCCATGGGTCGCTGGGGCCACCTGCCCAAAAATTCTTAGAGCCTCGTTTCGAGTTCTAGCCGTTGAAAGTTGGTATTTTTCAATGTTTGACCCCTAATAACTTACTAACGGATAGCCCGAATTTTCTGGAAAATAGCACACAATGTAACTATGGTCCTAAAGCATCTTTTGGCACCAGTTCCAATCCAATCGGTGAAGGTCACCTTTAGTCAATTTCAATCTCTTTGTTCATCAGACGACTCCTACAGACCCATTTCGAGTCCTTATATCTCCACGTGTACTGCATGCAGCGCACTCCTATTTGGCCCAGTTGTGAACCTTCCTACCACCTATAAACCCTGTAAAAAGCGCACCCGTTTGTTGCGAATTAATAGAGTTATTACGGTTTTACCGTTTTCCCGCCCATATTTCCATAGGGCGCAATGTAAAATTGATGACCCGTTTTCACCAGGACGCTTTGCCCCGATTCCCTTGACTACCCTGTACGTTTGTAGGCATAAGTGGTCTGCGCATGCGCATGTATTTGCAGCGCCATAGGTGCTTTCCTCTGCCTGCTACAGGCGTAAAACCGTTTATTTAATGAATGTTTGGCGGCCCATATTGGGTGCGCTTTTGTATTTACCCCTACCATATTTTGCAGGCTTGTTGGTATGGATGAGGGCTACATACGTTCTAAATTTCAGCCAAATCGGACGACAAATAAGTGAGTTATTAGGGCTCAAAATTCTGGATATTCCTCAACAACTTTGGACAGCTTATTTGATCAAAACTGACCTTCACCGATCGGAATGAAATTGGTGCCAGTTGAAAGGCCTGGGGCCATGGGTCGCTGGGGCCACCTGCCCAAAAATTCTTAGAGCCTCGTTTTCGAGTTCTAGCCGTTGAAAGTTGGTATTTTTCAATGTTTGACCCCTAATAACTTACTAACGGATAGCCCGAATTTTCTGGAAAATAGCACACAATGTAACTATGGTCCTAAAGCATCTTTTGGCACCAGTTCCAATCCAATCGGTGAAGGTCACCTTTAGTCAATTTCAATCTCTTTGTTCATCAGACGACTCCTACAGACCCATTTCGAGTCCTTATATCTCCACGTGTACTGCATGCAGCGCACTCCTATTTGGCCCAGTTGTGAACCTTCCTACCACCTATAAACCCTGTAAAAAGCGCACCCGTTTGTTGCGAATTAATAGAGTTATTACGGTTTTACCGTTTTCCCGCCCATATTTCCATAGGGCGCAATGTAAAATTGATGACCCGTTTTCACCAGGACGCTTTGCCCCGATTCCCTTGACTACCCTGTACGTTTGTAGGCATAAGTGGTCTGCGCATGCGCATGTATTTGCAGCGCCATAGGTGCTTTCCTCTGCCTGCTACAGGCGTAAAACCGTTTATTTAATGAATGTTTGGCGGCCCATATTGGGTGCGCTTTTGTATTTACCCCTACCATATTTTGCAGGCTTGTTGGTATGGATGAGGGCTACATACGTTCTAAATTTCAGCCAAATCGGACGACAAATAAGTGAGTTATTAGGGCTCAAAATTCTGGATATTCCTCAACAACTTTGGACAGCTTATTTGATCAAAACTGACCTTCACCGATCGGAATGAAATTGGTGCCAGTTGAAAGGCCTGGGGCCATGGGTCGCTGGGGCCACCTGCCCAAAAATTCTTAGAGCCTCGTTTTCGAGTTCTAGCCGTTGAAAGTTGGTATTTTTCAATGTTTGACCCCTAATAACTTACTAACGGATAGCCCGAATTTTCTGGAAAATAGCACACAATGTAACTATGGTCCTAAAGCATCTTTTGGCACCAGTTCCAATCCAATCGGTGAAGGTCACCTTTAGTCAATTTCAATCTCTTTGTTCATCAGACGACTCCTACAGACCCATTTCGAGTCCTTATATCTCCACGTGTACTGCATGCAGCGCACTCCTATTTGGCCCAGTTGTGAACCTTCCTACCACCTATAAACCCTGTAAAAAGCGCACCCGTTTGTTGCGAATTAATAGAGTTATTACGGTTTTACCGTTTTCCCGCCCATATTTCCATAGGGCGCAATGTAAAATTGATGACCCGTTTTCACCAGGACGCTTTGCCCCGATTCCCTTGACTACCCTGTACGTTTGTAGGCATAAGTGGTCTGCGCATGCGCATGTATTTGCAGCGCCATAGGTGCTTTCCTCTGCCTGCTACAGGCGTAAAACCGTTTATTTAATGAATGTTTGGCGGCCCATATTGGGTGCGCTTTTGTATTTACCCCTACCATATTTTGCAGGCTTGTTGGTATGGATGAGGGCTACATACGTTCTAAATTTCAGCCAAATCGGACGACAAATAAGTGAGTTATTAGGGCTCAAAATTCTGGATATTCCTCAACAACTTTGGACAGCTTATTTGATCAAAACTGACCTTCACCGATCGGAATGAAATTGGTGCCAGTTGAAAGGCCTGGGGCCATGGGTCGCTGGGGCCACCTGCCCAAAAATTCTTAGAGCCTCGTTTTCGAGTTCTAGCCGTTGAAAGTTGGTATTTTTCAATGTTTGACCCCTAATAACTTACTAACGGATAGCCCGAATTTTCTGGAAAATAGCACACAATGTAACTATGGTCCTAAAGCATCTTTTGGCACCAGTTCCAATCCAATCGGTGAAGGTCACCTTTAGTCAATTTCAATCTCTTTGTTCATCAGACGACTCCTACAGACCCATTTCGAGTCCTTATATCTCCACGTGTACTGCATGCAGCGCACTCCTATTTGGCCCAGTTGTGAACCTTCCTACCACCTATAAACCCTGTAAAAAGCGCACCCGTTTGTTGCGAATTAATAGAGTTATTACGGTTTTACCGTTTTCCCGCCCATATTTCCATAGGGCGCAATGTAAAATTGATGACCCGTTTTCACCAGGACGCTTTGCCCCGATTCCCTTGACTACCCTGTACGTTTGTAGGCATAAGTGGTCTGCGCATGCGCATGTATTTGCAGCGCCATAGGTGCTTTCCTCTGCCTGCTACAGGCGTAAAACCGTTTATTTAATGAATGTTTGGCGGCCCATATTGGGTGCGCTTTTGTATTTACCCCTACCATATTTTGCAGGCTTGTTGGTATGGATGAGGGCTACATACGTTCTAAATTTCAGCCAAATCGGACGACAAATAAGTGAGTTATTAGGGCTCAAAATTCTGGATATTCCTCAACAACTTTGGACAGCTTATTTGATCAAAACTGACCTTCACCGATCGGAATGAAATTGGTGCCAGTTGAAAGGCCTGGGGCCATGGGTCGCTGGGGCCACCTGCCCAAAAATTCTTAGAGCCTCGTTTTCGAGTTCTAGCCGTTGAAAGTTGGTATTTTTCAATGTTTGACCCCTAATAACTTACTAACGGATAGCCCGAATTTTCTGGAAAATAGCACACAATGTAACTATGGTCCTAAAGCATCTTTTGGCACCAGTTCCAATCCAATCGGTGAAGGTCACCTTTAGTCAATTTCAATCTCTTTGTTCATCAGACGACTCCTACAGACCCATTTCGAGTCCTTATATCTCCACGTGTACTGCATGCAGCGCACTCCTATTTGGCCCAGTTGTGAACCTTCCTACCACCTATAAACCCTGTAAAAAGCGCACCCGTTTGTTGCGAATTAATAGAGTTATTACGGTTTTACCGTTTTCCCGCCCATATTTCCATAGGGCGCAATGTAAAATTGATGACCCGTTTTCACCAGGACGCTTTGCCCCGATTCCCTTGACTACCCTGTACGTTTGTAGGCATAAGTGGTCTGCGCATGCGCATGTATTTGCAGCGCCATAGGTGCTTTCCTCTGCCTGCTACAGGCGTAAAACCGTTTATTTAATGAATGTTTGGCGGCCCATATTGGGTGCGCTTTTGTATTTACCCCTACCATATTTTGCAGGCTTGTTGGTATGGATGAGGGCTACATACGTTCTAAATTTCAGCCAAATCGGACGACAAATAAGTGAGTTATTAGGGCTCAAAATTCTGGATATTCCTCAACAACTTTGGACAGCTTATTTGATCAAAACTGACCTTCACCGATCGGAATGAAATTGGTGCCAGTTGAAAGGCCTGGGGCCATGGGTCGCTGGGGCCACCTGCCCAAAAATTCTTAGAGCCTCGTTTTCGAGTTCTAGCCGTTGAAAGTTGGTATTTTTCAATGTTTGACCCCTAATAACTTACTAACGGATAGCCCGAATTTTCTGGAAAATAGCACACAATGTAACTATGGTCCTAAAGCATCTTTTGGCACCAGTTCCAATCCAATCGGTGAAGGTCACCTTTAGTCAATTTCAATCTCTTTGTTCATCAGACGACTCCTACAGACCCATTTCGAGTCCTTATATCTCCACGTGTACTGCATGCAGCGCACTCCTATTTGGCCCAGTTGTGAACCTTCCTACCACCTATAAACCCTGTAAAAAGCGCACCCGTTTGTTGCGAATTAATAGAGTTATTACGGTTTTACCGTTTTCCCGCCCATATTTCCATAGGGCGCAATGTAAAATTGATGACCCGTTTTCACCAGGACGCTTTGCCCCGATTCCCTTGACTACCCTGTACGTTTGTAGGCATAAGTGGTCTGCGCATGCGCATGTATTTGCAGCGCCATAGGTGCTTTCCTCTGCCTGCTACAGGCGTAAAACCGTTTATTTAATGAATGTTTGGCGGCCCATATTGGGTGCGCTTTTGTATTTACCCCTACCATATTTTGCAGGCTTGTTGGTATGGATGAGGGCTACATACGTTCTAAATTTCAGCCAAATCGGACGACAAATAAGTGAGTTATTAGGGCTCAAAATTCTGGATATTCCTCAACAACTTTGGACAGCTTATTTGATCAAAACTGACCTTCACCGATCGGAATGAAATTGGTGCCAGTTGAAAGGCCTGGGGCCATGGGTCGCTGGGGCCACCTGCCCAAAAATTCTTAGAGCCTCGTTTTCGAGTTCTAGCCGTTGAAAGTTGGTATTTTTCAATGTTTGACCCCTAATAACTTACTAACGGATAGCCCGAATTTTCTGGAAAATAGCACACAATGTAACTATGGTCCTAAAGCATCTTTTGGCACCAGTTCCAATCCAATCGGTGAAGGTCACCTTTAGTCAATTTCAATCTCTTTGTTCATCAGACGACTCCTACAGACCCATTTCGAGTCCTTATATCTCCACGTGTACTGCATGCAGCGCACTCCTATTTGGCCCAGTTGTGAACCTTCCTACCACCTATAAACCCTGTAAAAAGCGCACCCGTTTGTTGCGAATTAATAGAGTTATTACGGTTTTACCGTTTTCCCGCCCATATTTCCATAGGGCGCAATGTAAAATTGATGACCCGTTTTCACCAGGACGCTTTGCCCCGATTCCCTTGACTACCCTGTACGTTTGTAGGCATAAGTGGTCTGCGCATGCACATGTATTTGCAGCGCCATAGGTGCTTTCCTCTGCCTGCTACAGGCGTAAAACCGTTTATTTAATGAATGTTTGGCGGCCCATATTGGGTGCGCTTTTGTATTTACCCCTACCATATTTTGCAGGCTTGTTGGTATGGATGAGGGCTACATACGTTCTAAATTTCAGCCAAATCGGACGACAAATAAGTGAGTTATTAGGGCTCAAAATTCTGGATATTCCTCAACAACTTTGGACAGCTTATTTGATCAAAACTGACCTTCACCGATCGGAATGAAATTGGTGCCAGTTGAAAGGCCTGGGGCCATGGGTCGCTGGGGCCACCTGCCCAAAAATTCTTAGAGCCTCGTTTTCGAGTTCTAGCCGTTGAAAGTTGGTATTTTTCAATGTTTGACCCCTAATAACTTACTAACGGATAGCCCGAATTTTCTGGAAAATAGCACACAATGTAACTATGGTCCTAAAGCATCTTTTGGCACCAGTTCCAATCCAATCGGTGAAGGTCACCTTTAGTCAATTTCAATCTCTTTGTTCATCAGACGACTCCTACAGACCCATTTCGAGTCCTTATATCTCCACGTGTACTGCATGCAGCGCACTCCTATTTGGCCCAGTTGTGAACCTTCCTACCACCTATAAACCCTGTAAAAAGCGCACCCGTTTGTTGCGAATTAATAGAGTTATTACGGTTTTACCGTTTTCCCGCCCATATTTCCATAGGGCGCAATGTAAAATTGATGACCCGTTTTCACCAGGACGCTTTGCCCCGATTCCCTTGACTACCCTGTACGTTTGTAGGCATAAGTGGTCTGCGCATGCGCATGTATTTGCAGCGCCATAGGTGCTTTCCTCTGCCTGCTACAGGCGTAAAACCGTTTATTTAATGAATGTTTGGCGGCCCATATTGGGTGCGCTTTTGTATTTACCCCTACCATATTTTGCAGGCTTGTTGGTATGGATGAGGGCTACATACGTTCTAAATTTCAGCCAAATCGGACGACAAATAAGTGAGTTATTAGGGCTCAAAATTCTGGATATTCCTCAACAACTTTGGACAGCTTATTTGATCAAAACTGACCTTCACCGATCGGAATGAAATTGGTGCCAGTTGAAAGGCCTGGGGCCATGGGTCGCTGGGGCCACCTGCCCAAAAATTCTTAGAGCCTCGTTTTCGAGTTCTAGCCGTTGAAAGTTGGTATTTTTCAATGTTTGACCCCTAATAACTTACTAACGGATAGCCCGAATTTTCTGGAAAATAGCACACAATGTAACTATGGTCCTAAAGCATCTTTTGGCACCAGTTCCAATCCAATCGGTGAAGGTCACCTTTAGTCAATTTCAATCTCTTTGTTCATCAGACGACTCCTACAGACCCATTTCGAGTCCTTATATCTCCACGTGTACTGCATGCAGCGCACTCCTATTTGGCCCAGTTGTGAACCTTCCTACCACCTATAAACCCTGTAAAAAGCGCACCCGTTTGTTGCGAATTAATAGAGTTATTACGGTTTTACCGTTTTCCCGCCCATATTTCCATAGGGCGCAATGTAAAATTGATGACCCGTTTTCACCAGGACGCTTTGCCCCGATTCCCTTGACTACCCTGTACGTTTGTAGGCATAAGTGGTCTGCGCATGCGCATGTATTTGCAGCGCCATAGGTGCTTTCCTCTGCCTGCTACAGGCGTAAAACCGTTTATTTAATGAATGTTTGGCGGCCCATATTGGGTGCGCTTTTGTATTTACCCCTACCATATTTTGCAGGCTTGTTGGTATGGATGAGGGCTACATACGTTCTAAATTTCAGCCAAATCGGACGACAAATAAGTGAGTTATTAGGGCTCAAAATTCTGGATATTCCTCAACAACTTTGGACAGCTTATTTGATCAAAACTGACCTTCACCGATCGGAATGAAATTGGTGCCAGTTGAAAGGCCTGGGGCCATGGGTCGCTGGGGCCACCTGCCCAAAAATTCTTAGAGCCTCGTTTTCGAGTTCTAGCCGTTGAAAGTTGGTATTTTTCAATGTTTGACCCCTAATAACTTACTAACGGATAGCCCGAATTTTCTGGAAAATAGCACACAATGTAACTATGGTCCTAAAGCATCTTTTGGCACCAGTTCCAATCCAATCGGTGAAGGTCACCTTTAGTCAATTTCAATCTCTTTGTTCATCAGACGACTCCTACAGACCCATTTCGAGTCCTTATATCTCCACGTGTACTGCATGCAGCGCACTCCTATTTGGCCCAGTTGTGAACCTTCCTACCACCTATAAACCCTGTAAAAAGCGCACCCGTTTGTTGCGAATTAATAGAGTTATTACGGTTTTACCGTTTTCCCGCCCATATTTCCATAGGGCGCAATGTAAAATTGATGACCCGTTTTCACCAGGACGCTTTGCCCCGATTCCCTTGACTACCCTGTACGTTTGTAGGCATAAGTGGTCTGCGCATGCGCATGTATTTGCAGCGCCATAGGTGCTTTCCTCTGCCTGCTACAGGCGTAAAACCGTTTATTTAATGAATGTTTGGCGGCCCATATTGGGTGCGCTTTTGTATTTACCCCTACCATATTTTGCAGGCTTGTTGGTATGGATGAGGGCTACATACGTTCTAAATTTCAGCCAAATCGGACGACAAATAAGTGAGTTATTAGGGCTCAAAATTCTGGATATTCCTCAACAACTTTGGACAGCTTATTTGATCAAAACTGACCTTCACCGATCGGAATGAAATTGGTGCCAGTTGAAAGGCCTGGGGCCATGGGTCGCTGGGGCCACCTGCCCAAAAATTCTTAGAGCCTCGTTTTCGAGTTCTAGCCGTTGAAAGTTGGTATTTTTCAATGTTTGACCCCTAATAACTTACTAACGGATAGCCCGAATTTTCTGGAAAATAGCACACAATGTAACTATGGTCCTAAAGCATCTTTTGGCACCAGTTCCAATCCAATCGGTGAAGGTCACCTTTAGTCAATTTCAATCTCTTTGTTCATCAGACGACTCCTACAGACCCATTTCGAGTCCTTATATCTCCACGTGTACTGCATGCAGCGCACTCCTATTTGGCCCAGTTGTGAACCTTCCTACCACCTATAAACCCTGTAAAAAGCGCACCCGTTTGTTGCGAATTAATAGAGTTATTACGGTTTTACCGTTTTCCCGCCCATATTTCCATAGGGCGCAATGTAAAATTGATGACCCGTTTTCACCAGGACGCTTTGCCCCGATTCCCTTGACTACCCTGTACGTTTGTAGGCATAAGTGGTCTGCGCATGCGCATGTATTTGCAGCGCCATAGGTGCTTTCCTCTGCCTGCTACAGGCGTAAAACCGTTTATTTAATGAATGTTTGGCGGCCCATATTGGGTGCGCTTTTGTATTTACCCCTACCATATTTTGCAGGCTTGTTGGTATGGATGAGGGCTACATACGTTCTAAATTTCAGCCAAATCGGACGACAAATAAGTGAGTTATTAGGGCTCAAAATTCTGGATATTCCTCAACAACTTTGGACAGCTTATTTGATCAAAACTGACCTTCACCGATCGGAATGAAATTGGTGCCAGTTGAAAGGCCTGGGGCCATGGGTCGCTGGGGCCACCTGCCCAAAAATTCTTAGAGCCTCGTTTTCGAGTTCTAGCCGTTGAAAGTTGGTATTTTTCAATGTTTGACCCCTAATAACTTACTAACGGATAGCCCGAATTTTCTGGAAAATAGCACACAATGTAACTATGGTCCTAAAGCATCTTTTGGCACCAGTTCCAATCCAATCGGTGAAGGTCACCTTTAGTCAATTTCAATCTCTTTGTTCATCAGACGACTCCTACAGACCCATTTCGAGTCCTTATATCTCCACGTGTACTGCATGCAGCGCACTCCTATTTGGCCCAGTTGTGAACCTTCCTACCACCTATAAACCCTGTAAAAAGCGCACCCGTTTGTTGCGAATTAATAGAGTTATTACGGTTTTACCGTTTTCCCGCCCATATTTCCATAGGGCGCAATGTAAAATTGATGACCCGTTTTCACCAGGACGCTTTGCCCCGATTCCCTTGACTACCCTGTACGTTTGTAGGCATAAGTGGTCTGCGCATGCGCATGTATTTGCAGCGCCATAGGTGCTTTCCTCTGCCTGCTACAGGCGTAAAACCGTTTATTTAATGAATGTTTGGCGGCCCATATTGGGTGCGCTTTTGTATTTACCCCTACCATATTTTGCAGGCTTGTTGGTATGGATGAGGGCTACATACGTTCTAAATTTCAGCCAAATCGGACGACAAATAAGTGAGTTATTAGGGCTCAAAATTCTGGATATTCCTCAACAACTTTGGACAGCTTATTTGATCAAAACTGACCTTCACCGATCGGAATGAAATTGGTGCCAGTTGAAAGGCCTGGGGCCATGGGTCGCTGGGGCCACCTGCCCAAAAATTCTTAGAGCCTCGTTTTCGAGTTCTAGCCGTTGAAAGTTGGTATTTTTCAATGTTTGACCCCTAATAACTTACTAACGGATAGCCCGAATTTTCTGGAAAATAGCACACAATGTAACTATGGTCCTAAAGCATCTTTTGGCACCAGTTCCAATCCAATCGGTGAAGGTCACCTTTAGTCAATTTCAATCTCTTT
>CAXHKG010000285.1:0-53768 GCA_964016985.1 Anodontia alba
ATGTGGAGATATAAGGGCTGAAAATGGGTCTGTAGACGTCGTCTGATGAACAAAGAGATTGAAAAAGACAAAAGGTGACCTTCACCGATTGGATTGAAAATGGTGCCAAGAGATACTTTAGGACCATACTTACAATTAGTGATATTATTCAGAAAAATCGGACTATCCGTTAATAAGTTATTAGGGGTCAAACATTGGTAAATATCAACTTCCAACGCCCAGAACTCGAAAACGAGGCTCTCAGAATTTTCGTCCAGTTGCCCCAGTGACTCATGGCCCCAGGCCTTTCATCTGGCACAGGTTTCATTCCAATCGGTGAAGGTCGCATTTGACTCAAATAAGCAGTCCAAAGTTGGTGAGGAATATCCAATATTTTGACTCTTAATAACTCACTTATTTGTCGTCCGATTTGGCTGAAATTTGGAACGTTTGTAGCCCTTATCCATACCAACAAGCCTGCAAAATATGGTAGCGGTCAATAGAAAAGCACGTGCAATATGGGCCGCCAAACATTTCATAAATAAATCGTTTTTCGCCTATAGCAGGCAAAGGAAAGCACCGACGGTGCTGCAAATACATGCGCATGCGCAGATCATTAATGCCTACATATATAAAGACTAGTCAAGGGAATCGGGGCAACGCGTCCTGGTGAAAACGGGCCATCAATTTTACATTGCACCCTATGGAAATTTGGGCGCGAAATCGGTAAAACCGTAATAACTCTATTAATTCGCAACAAACAGGTGCGCTTTTTATAAGGTTTATAGGTGTTAGGAAGGTACATATTTGTGCCAAATAAGAGTGCGCTGCATGCAGTACATGTGGAGATATAAGGGCTGAAAATGGGTCTGTAGACGTCGTCTGATGAACAAAGAGATTGAAAAAGACAAAAGGTGACCTTCACCGATTGGATTGAAAATGGTGCCAAGAGATACTTTAGGACCATACTTACAATTAGTGATATTATTCAGAAAAATCGGACTATCCGTTAATAAGTTATTAGGGGTCAAACATTGGTAAATATCAACTTCCAACGCCCAGAACTCGAAAACGAGGCTCTCAGAATTTTCGTCCAGTTGCCCCAGTGACTCATGGCCCCAGGCCTTTCATCTGGCACAGGTTTCATTCCAATCGGTGAAGGTCGCATTTGACTCAAATAAGCAGTCCAAAGTTGGTGAGGAATATCCAATATTTTGACTCTTAATAACTCACTTATTTGTCGTCCGATTTGGCTGAAATTTGGAACGTTTGTAGCCCTTATCCATACCAACAAGCCTGCAAAATATGGTAGCGGTCAATAGAAAAGCACGTGCAATATGGGCCGCCAAACATTTCATAAATAAATCGTTTTTCGCCTATAGCAGGCAAAGGAAAGCACCGACGGTGCTGCAAATACATGCGCATGCGCAGATCATTAATGCCTACATATATAAAGACTAGTCAAGGGAATCGGGGCAACGCGTCCTGGTGAAAACGGGCCATCAATTTTACATTGCACCCTATGGAAATTTGGGCGCGAAATCGGTAAAACCGTAATAACTCTATTAATTCGCAACAAACAGGTGCGCTTTTTATAAGGTTTATAGGTGTTAGGAAGGTACATATTTGTGCCAAATAAGAGTGCGCTGCATGCAGTACATGTGGAGATATAAGGGCTGAAAATGGGTCTGTAGACGTCGTCTGATGAACAAAGAGATTGAAAAAGACAAAAGGTGACCTTCACCGATTGGATTGAAAATGGTGCCAAGAGATACTTTAGGACCATACTTACAATTAGTGATATTATTCAGAAAAATCGGACTATCCGTTAATAAGTTATTAGGGGTCAAACATTGGTAAATATCAACTTCCAACGCCCAGAACTCGAAAACGAGGCTCTCAGAATTTTCGTCCAGTTGCCCCAGTGACTCATGGCCCCAGGCCTTTCATCTGGCACAGGTTTCATTCCAATCGGTGAAGGTCGCATTTGACTCAAATAAGCAGTCCAAAGTTGGTGAGGAATATCCAATATTTTGACTCTTAATAACTCACTTATTTGTCGTCCGATTTGGCTGAAATTTGGAACGTTTGTAGCCCTTATCCATACCAACAAGCCTGCAAAATATGGTAGCGGTCAATAGAAAAGCACGTGCAATATGGGCCGCCAAACATTTCATAAATAAATCGTTTTTCGCCTATAGCAGGCAAAGGAAAGCACCGACGGTGCTGCAAATACATGCGCATGCGCAGATCATTAATGCCTACATATATAAAGACTAGTCAAGGGAATCGGGGCAACGCGTCCTGGTGAAAACGGGCCCATCAATTTTACATTGCACCCTATGGAAATTTGGGCGCGAAATCGGTAAAACCGTAATAACTCTATTAATTCGCAACAAACAGGTGCGCTTTTTATAAGGTTTATAGGTGTTAGGAAGGTACATATTTGTGCCAAATAAGAGTGCGCTGCATGCAGTACATGTGGAGATATAAGGGCTGAAAATGGGTCTGTAGACGTCGTCTGATGAACAAAGAGATTGAAAAAGACAAAAGGTGACCTTCACCGATTGGATTGAAAATGGTGCCAAGAGATACTTTAGGACCATACTTACAATTAGTGATATTATTCAGAAAAATCGGACTATCCGTTAATAAGTTATTAGGGGTCAAACATTGGTAAATATCAACTTCCAACGCCCAGAACTCGAAAACGAGGCTCTCAGAATTTTCGTCCAGTTGCCCCAGTGACTCATGGCCCCAGGCCTTTCATCTGGCACAGGTTTCATTCCAATCGGTGAAGGTCGCATTTGACTCAAATAAGCAGTCCAAAGTTGGTGAGGAATATCCAATATTTTGACTCTTAATAACTCACTTATTTGTCGTCCGATTTGGCTGAAATTTGGAACGTTTGTAGCCCTTATCCATACCAACAAGCCTGCAAAATATGGTAGCGGTCAATAGAAAAGCACGTGCAATATGGGCCGCCAAACATTTCATAAATAAATCGTTTTTCGCCTATAGCAGGCAAAGGAAAGCACCGACGGTGCTGCAAATACATGCGCATGCGCAGATCATTAATGCCTACATATATAAAGACTAGTCAAGGGAATCGGGGCAACGCGTCCTGGTGAAAACGGGCCATCAATTTTACATTGCACCCTATGGAAATTTGGGCGCGAAATCGGTAAAAACCGTAATAACTCTATTAATTCGCAACAAACAGGTGCGCTTTTTATAAGGTTTATAGGTGTTAGGAAGGTACATATTTGTGCCAAATAAGAGTGCGCTGCATGCAGTACATGTGGAGATATAAGGGCTGAAAATGGGTCTGTAGACGTCGTCTGATGAACAAAGAGATTGAAAAAGACAAAAGGTGACCTTCACCGATTGGATTGAAAATGGTGCCAAGAGATACTTTAGGACCATACTTACAATTAGTGATATTATTCAGAAAAATCGGACTATCCGTTAATAAGTTATTAGGGGTCAAACATTGGTAAATATCAACTTCCAACGCCCAGAACTCGAAAACGAGGCTCTCAGAATTTTCGTCCAGTTGCCCCAGTGACTCATGGCCCCAGGCCTTTCATCTGGCACAGGTTTCATTCCAATCGGTGAAGGTCGCATTTGACTCAAATAAGCAGTCCAAAGTTGGTGAGGAATATCCAATATTTTGACTCTTAATAACTCACTTATTTGTCGTCCGATTTGGCTGAAATTTGGAACGTTTGTAGCCCTTATCCATACCAACAAGCCTGCAAAATATGGTAGCGGTCAATAGAAAAGCACGTGCAATATGGGCCGCCAAACATTTCATAAATAAATCGTTTTTCGCCTATAGCAGGCAAAGGAAAGCACCGACGGTGCTGCAAATACATGCGCATGCGCAGATCATTAATGCCTACATATATAAAGACTAGTCAAGGGAATCGGGGCAACGCGTCCTGGTGAAAACGGGCCATCAATTTTACATTGCACCCTATGGAAATTTGGGCGCGAAATCGGTAAAACCGTAATAACTCTATTAATTCGCAACAAACAGGTGCGCTTTTTATAAGGTTTATAGGTGTTAGGAAGGTACATATTTGTGCCAAATAAGAGTGCGCTGCATGCAGTACATGTGGAGATATAAGGGCTGAAAATGGGTCTGTAGACGTCGTCTGATGAACAAAGAGATTGAAAAAGACAAAAGGTGACCTTCACCGATTGGATTGAAAATGGTGCCAAGAGATACTTTAGGACCATACTTACAATTAGTGATATTATTCAGAAAAATCGGACTATCCGTTAATAAGTTATTAGGGGTCAAACATTGGTAAATATCAACTTCCAACGCCCAGAACTCGAAAACGAGGCTCTCAGAATTTTCGTCCAGTTGCCCCAGTGACTCATGGCCCCAGGCCTTTCATCTGGCACAGGTTTCATTCCAATCGGTGAAGGTCGCATTTGACTCAAATAAGCAGTCCAAAGTTGGTGAGGAATATCCAATATTTTGACTCTTAATAACTCACTTATTTGTCGTCCGATTTGGCTGAAATTTGGAACGTTTGTAGCCCTTATCCATACCAACAAGCCTGCAAAATATGGTAGCGGTCAATAGAAAAGCACGTGCAATATGGGCCGCCAAACATTTCATAAATAAATCGTTTTTCGCCTATAGCAGGCAAAGGAAAGCACCGACGGTGCTGCAAATACATGCGCATGCGCAGATCATTAATGCCTACATATATAAAGACTAGTCAAGGGAATCGGGGCAACGCGTCCTGGTGAAAACGGGCCATCAATTTTACATTGCACCCTATGGAAATTTGGGCGCGAAATCGGTAAAACCGTAATAACTCTATTAATTCGCAACAAACAGGTGCGCTTTTTATAAGGTTTATAGGTGTTAGGAAGGTACATATTTGTGCCAAATAAGAGTGCGCTGCATGCAGTACATGTGGAGATATAAGGGCTGAAAATGGGTCTGTAGACGTCGTCTGATGAACAAAGAGATTGAAAAAGACAAAAGGTGACCTTCACCGATTGGATTGAAAATGGTGCCAAGAGATACTTTAGGACCATACTTACAATTAGTGATATTATTCAGAAAAATCGGACTATCCGTTAATAAGTTATTAGGGGTCAAACATTGGTAAATATCAACTTCCAACGCCCAGAACTCGAAAACGAGGCTCTCAGAATTTTCGTCCAGTTGCCCCAGTGACTCATGGCCCCAGGCCTTTCATCTGGCACAGGTTTCATTCCAATCGGTGAAGGTCGCATTTGACTCAAATAAGCAGTCCAAAGTTGGTGAGGAATATCCAATATTTTGACTCTTAATAACTCACTTATTTGTCGTCCGATTTGGCTGAAATTTGGAACGTTTGTAGCCCTTATCCATACCAACAAGCCTGCAAAATATGGTAGCGGTCAATAGAAAAGCACGTGCAATATGGGCCGCCAAACATTTCATAAATAAATCGTTTTTCGCCTATAGCAGGCAAAGGAAAGCACCGACGGTGCTGCAAATACATGCGCATGCGCAGATCATTAATGCCTACATATATAAAGACTAGTCAAGGGAATCGGGGCAACGCGTCCTGGTGAAAACGGGCCATCAATTTTACATTGCACCCTATGGAAATTTGGGCGCGAAATCGGTAAAACCGTAATAACTCTATTAATTCGCAACAAACAGGTGCGCTTTTTATAAGGTTTATAGGTGTTAGGAAGGTACATATTTGTGCCAAATAAGAGTGCGCTGCATGCAGTACATGTGGAGATATAAGGGCTGAAAATGGGTCTGTAGACGTCGTCTGATGAACAAAGAGATTGAAAAAGACAAAAGGTGACCTTCACCGATTGGATTGAAAATGGTGCCAAGAGATACTTTAGGACCATACTTACAATTAGTGATATTATTCAGAAAAATCGGACTATCCGTTAATAAGTTATTAGGGGTCAAACATTGGTAAATATCAACTTCCAACGCCCAGAACTCGAAAACGAGGCTCTCAGAATTTTCGTCCAGTTGCCCCAGTGACTCATGGCCCCAGGCCTTTCATCTGGCACAGGTTTCATTCCAATCGGTGAAGGTCGCATTTGACTCAAATAAGCAGTCCAAAGTTGGTGAGGAATATCCAATATTTTGACTCTTAATAACTCACTTATTTGTCGTCCGATTTGGCTGAAATTTGGAACGTTTGTAGCCCTTATCCATACCAACAAGCCTGCAAAATATGGTAGCGGTCAATAGAAAAGCACGTGCAATATGGGCCGCCAAACATTTCATAAATAAATCGTTTTTCGCCTATAGCAGGCAAAGGAAAGCACCGACGGTGCTGCAAATACATGCGCATGCGCAGATCATTAATGCCTACATATATAAAGACTAGTCAAGGGAATCGGGGCAACGCGTCCTGGTGAAAACGGGCCATCAATTTTACATTGCACCCTATGGAAATTTGGGCGCGAAATCGGTAAAACCGTAATAACTCTATTAATTCGCAACAAACAGGTGCGCTTTTTATAAGGTTTATAGGTGTTAGGAAGGTACATATTTGTGCCAAATAAGAGTGCGCTGCATGCAGTACATGTGGAGATATAAGGGCTGAAAATGGGTCTGTAGACGTCGTCTGATGAACAAAGAGATTGAAAAAGACAAAAGGTGACCTTCACCGATTGGATTGAAAATGGTGCCAAGAGATACTTTAGGACCATACTTACAATTAGTGATATTATTCAGAAAAATCGGACTATCCGTTAATAAGTTATTAGGGGTCAAACATTGGTAAATATCAACTTCCAACGCCCAGAACTCGAAAACGAGGCTCTCAGAATTTTCGTCCAGTTGCCCCAGTGACTCATGGCCCCAGGCCTTTCATCTGGCACAGGTTTCATTCCAATCGGTGAAGGTCGCATTTGACTCAAATAAGCAGTCCAAAGTTGGTGAGGAATATCCAATATTTTGACTCTTAATAACTCACTTATTTGTCGTCCGATTTGGCTGAAATTTGGAACGTTTGTAGCCCTTATCCATACCAACAAGCCTGCAAAATATGGTAGCGGTCAATAGAAAAGCACGTGCAATATGGGCCGCCAAACATTTCATAAATAAATCGTTTTTCGCCTATAGCAGGCAAAGGAAAGCACCGACGGTGCTGCAAATACATGCGCATGCGCAGATCATTAATGCCTACATATATAAAGACTAGTCAAGGGAATCGGGGCAACGCGTCCTGGTGAAAACGGGCCATCAATTTTACATTGCACCCTATGGAAATTTGGGCGCGAAATCGGTAAAACCGTAATAACTCTATTAATTCGCAACAAACAGGTGCGCTTTTTATAAGGTTTATAGGTGTTAGGAAGGTACATATTTGTGCCAAATAAGAGTGCGCTGCATGCAGTACATGTGGAGATATAAGGGCTGAAATTGGGTCTGTAGACGTCGTCTGATGAACAAAGAGATTGAAAAAGACAAAAGGTGACCTTCACCGATTGGATTGAAAATGGTGCCAAGAGATACTTTAGGACCATACTTACAATTAGTGATATTATTCAGAAAAATCGGACTATCCGTTAATAAGTTATTAGGGGTCAAACATTGGTAAATATCAACTTCCAACGCCCAGAACTCGAAAACGAGGCTCTCAGAATTTTCGTCCAGTTGCCCCAGTGACTCATGGCCCCAGGCCTTTCATCTGGCACAGGTTTCATTCCAATCGGTGAAGGTCGCATTTGACTCAAATAAGCAGTCCAAAGTTGGTGAGGAATATCCAATATTTTGACTCTTAATAACTCACTTATTTGTCGTCCGATTTGGCTGAAATTTGGAACGTTTGTAGCCCTTATCCATACCAACAAGCCTGCAAAATATGGTAGCGGTCAATAGAAAAGCACGTGCAATATGGGCCGCCAAACATTTCATAAATAAATCGTTTTTCGCCTATAGCAGGCAAAGGAAAGCACCGACGGTGCTGCAAATACATGCGCATGCGCAGATCATTAATGCCTACATATATAAAGACTAGTCAAGGGAATCGGGGCAACGCGTCCTGGTGAAAACGGGCCATCAATTTTACATTGCACCCTATGGAAATTTGGGCGCGAAATCGGTAAAACCGTAATAACTCTATTAATTCGCAACAAACAGGTGCGCTTTTTATAAGGTTTATAGGTGTTAGGAAGGTACATATTTGTGCCAAATAAGAGTGCGCTGCATGCAGTACATGTGGAGATATAAGGGCTGAAAATGGGTCTGTAGACGTCGTCTGATGAACAAAGAGATTGAAAAAGACAAAAGGTGACCTTCACCGATTGGATTGAAAATGGTGCCAAGAGATACTTTAGGACCATACTTACAATTAGTGATATTATTCAGAAAAATCGGACTATCCGTTAATAAGTTATTAGGGGTCAAACATTGGTAAATATCAACTTCCAACGCCCAGAACTCGAAAACGAGGCTCTCAGAATTTTCGTCCAGTTGCCCCAGTGACTCATGGCCCCAGGCCTTTCATCTGGCACAGGTTTCATTCCAATCGGTGAAGGTCGCATTTGACTCAAATAAGCAGTCCAAAGTTGGTGAGGAATATCCAATATTTTGACTCTTAATAACTCACTTATTTGTCGTCCGATTTGGCTGAAATTTGGAACGTTTGTAGCCCTTATCCATACCAACAAGCCTGCAAAATATGGTAGCGGTCAATAGAAAAGCACGTGCAATATGGGCCGCCAAACATTTCATAAATAAATCGTTTTTCGCCTATAGCAGGCAAAGGAAAGCACCGACGGTGCTGCAAATACATGCGCATGCGCAGATCATTAATGCCTACATATATAAAGACTAGTCAAGGGAATCGGGGCAACGCGTCCTGGTGAAAACGGGCCATCAATTTTACATTGCACCCTATGGAAATTTGGGCGCGAAATCGGTAAAACCGTAATAACTCTATTAATTCGCAACAAACAGGTGCGCTTTTTATAAGGTTTATAGGTGTTAGGAAGGTACATATTTGTGCCAAATAAGAGTGCGCTGCATGCAGTACATGTGGAGATATAAGGGCTGAAAATGGGTCTGTAGACGTCGTCTGATGAACAAAGAGATTGAAAAAGACAAAAGGTGACCTTCACCGATTGGATTGAAAATGGTGCCAAGAGATACTTTAGGACCATACTTACAATTAGTGATATTATTCAGAAAAATCGGACTATCCGTTAATAAGTTATTAGGGGTCAAACATTGGTAAATATCAACTTCCAACGCCCAGAACTCGAAAACGAGGCTCTCAGAATTTTCGTCCAGTTGCCCCAGTGACTCATGGCCCCAGGCCTTTCATCTGGCACAGGTTTCATTCCAATCGGTGAAGGTCGCATTTGACTCAAATAAGCAGTCCAAAGTTGGTGAGGAATATCCAATATTTTGACTCTTAATAACTCACTTATTTGTCGTCCGATTTGGCTGAAATTTGGAACGTTTGTAGCCCTTATCCATACCAACAAGCCTGCAAAATATGGTAGCGGTCAATAGAAAAGCACGTGCAATATGGGCCGCCAAACATTTCATAAATAAATCGTTTTTCGCCTATAGCAGGCAAAGGAAAGCACCGACGGTGCTGCAAATACATGCGCATGCGCAGATCATTAATGCCTACATATATAAAGACTAGTCAAGGGAATCGGGGCAACGCGTCCTGGTGAAAACGGGCCATCAATTTTACATTGCACCCTATGGAAATTTGGGCGCGAAATCGGTAAAACCGTAATAACTCTATTAATTCGCAACAAACAGGTGCGCTTTTTATAAGGTTTATAGGTGTTAGGAAGGTACATATTTGTGCCAAATAAGAGTGCGCTGCATGCAGTACATGTGGAGATATAAGGGCTGAAAATGGGTCTGTAGACGTCGTCTGATGAACAAAGAGATTGAAAAAGACAAAAGGTGACCTTCACCGATTGGATTGAAAATGGTGCCAAGAGATACTTTAGGACCATACTTACAATTAGTGATATTATTCAGAAAAATCGGACTATCCGTTAATAAGTTATTAGGGGTCAAACATTGGTAAATATCAACTTCCAACGCCCAGAACTCGAAAACGAGGCTCTCAGAATTTTCGTCCAGTTGCCCCAGTGACTCATGGCCCCAGGCCTTTCATCTGGCACAGGTTTCATTCCAATCGGTGAAGGTCGCATTTGACTCAAATAAGCAGTCCAAAGTTGGTGAGGAATATCCAATATTTTGACTCTTAATAACTCACTTATTTGTCGTCCGATTTGGCTGAAATTTGGAACGTTTGTAGCCCTTATCCATACCAACAAGCCTGCAAAATATGGTAGCGGTCAATAGAAAAGCACGTGCAATATGGGCCGCCAAACATTTCATAAATAAATCGTTTTTCGCCTATAGCAGGCAAAGGAAAGCACCGACGGTGCTGCAAATACATGCGCATGCGCAGATCATTAATGCCTACATATATAAAGACTAGTCAAGGGAATCGGGGCAACACGTCCTGGTGAAAACGGGCCATCAATTTTACATTGCACCCTATGGAAATTTGGGCGCGAAATCGGTAAAACCGTAATAACTCTATTAATTCGCAACAAACAGGTGCGCTTTTTATAAGGTTTATAGGTGTTAGGAAGGTACATATTTGTGCCAAATAAGAGTGCGCTGCATGCAGTACATGTGGAGATATAAGGGCTGAAATTGGGTCTGTAGACGTCGTCTGATGAACAAAGAGATTGAAAAAGACAAAAGGTGACCTTCACCGATTGGATTGAAAATGGTGCCAAGAGATACTTTAGGACCATACTTACAATTAGTGATATTATTCAGAAAAATCGGACTATCCGTTAATAAGTTATTAGGGGTCAAACATTGGTAAATATCAACTTCCAACGCCCAGAACTCGAAAACGAGGCTCTCAGAATTTTCGTCCAGTTGCCCCAGTGACTCATGGCCCCAGGCCTTTCATCTGGCACAGGTTTCATTCCAATCGGTGAAGGTCGCATTTGACTCAAATAAGCAGTCCAAAGTTGGTGAGGAATATCCAATATTTTGACTCTTAATAACTCACTTATTTGTCGTCCGATTTGGCTGAAATTTGGAACGTTTGTAGCCCTTATCCATACCAACAAGCCTGCAAAATATGGTAGCGGTCAATAGAAAAGCACGTGCAATATGGGCCGCCAAACATTTCATAAATAAATCGTTTTTCGCCTATAGCAGGCAAAGGAAAGCACCGACGGTGCTGCAAATACATGCGCATGCGCAGATCATTAATGCCTACATATATAAAGACTAGTCAAGGGAATCGGGGCAACGCGTCCTGGTGAAAACGGGCCATCAATTTTACATTGCACCCTATGGAAATTTGGGCGCGAAATCGGTAAAACCGTAATAACTCTATTAATTCGCAACAAACAGGTGCGCTTTTTATAAGGTTTATAGGTGTTAGGAAGGTACATATTTGTGCCAAATAAGAGTGCGCTGCATGCAGTACATGTGGAGATATAAGGGCTGAAAATGGGTCTGTAGACGTCGTCTGATGAACAAAGAGATTGAAAAAGACAAAAGGTGACCTTCACCGGTTGGATTGAAAATGGTGCCAAGAGATACTTTAGGACCATACTTACAATTAGTGATATTATTCAGAAAAATCGGACTATCCGTTAATAAGTTATTAGGGGTCAAACATTGGTAAATATCAACTTCCAACGCCCAGAACTCGAAAACGAGGCTCTCAGAATTTTCGTCCAGTTGCCCCAGTGACTCATGGCCCCAGGCCTTTCATCTGGCACAGGTTTCATTCCAATCGGTGAAGGTCGCATTTGACTCAAATAAGCAGTCCAAAGTTGGTGAGGAATATCCAATATTTTGACTCTTAATAACTCACTTATTTGTCGTCCGATTTGGCTGAAATTTGGAACGTTTGTAGCCCTTATCAATACCAACAAGCCTGCAAAATATGGTAGCGGTCAATAGAAAAGCACGTGCATTATGGGCCGCCAAACATTTCATAAATAAATCGTTTTTCGCCTATAGCAGGCAAAGGAAAGCACCGACGGTGCTGCAAATACATGCGCATGCGCAGATCATTAATGCCTACATATATAAAGACTAGTCAAGGGAATCGGGGCAACGCGTCCTGGTGAAAACGGGCCATCAATTTTACATTGCACCCTATGGAAATTTGGGCGCGAAATCGGTAAAACCGTAATAACTCTATTAATTCGCAACAAACAGGTGCGCTTTTTATAAGGTTTATAGGTGTTAGGAAGGTACATATTTGTGCCAAATAAGAGTGCGCTGCATGCAGTACATGTGGAGATATAAGGGCTGAAAATGGGTCTGTAGACGTCGTCTGATGAACAAAGAGATTGAAAAAGACAAAAGGTGACCTTCACCGGTTGGATTGAAAATGGTGCCAAGAGATACTTTAGGACCATACTTACAATTAGTGATATTATTCAGAAAAATCGGACTATCCGTTAATAAGTTATTAGGGGTCAAACATTGGTAAATATCAACTTCCAACGCCCAGAACTCGAAAACGAGGCTCTCAGAATTTTCGTCCAGTTGCCCCAGTGACTCATGGCCCCAGGCCTTTCATCTGGCACAGGTTTCATTCCAATCGGTGAAGGTCGCATTTGACTCAAATAAGCAGTCCAAAGTTGGTGAGGAATATCCAATATTTTGACTCTTAATAACTCACTTATTTGTCGTCCGATTTGGCTGAAATTTGGAACGTTTGTAGCCCTTATCCATACCAACAAGCCTGCAAAATATGGTAGCGGTCAATAGAAAAGCACGTGCAATATGGGCCGCCAAACATTTCATAAATAAATCGTTTTTCGCCTATAGCAGGCAAAGGAAAGCACCGACGGTGCTGCAAATACATGCGCATGCGCAGATCATTAATGCCTACATATATAAAGACTAGTCAAGGGAATCGGGGCAACGCGTCCTGGTGAAAACGGGCCATCAATTTTACATTGCACCCTATGGAAATTTGGGCGCGAAATCGGTAAAACCGTAATAACTCTATTAATTCGCAACAGACAGGTACGCTTTTTATAAGGTTTATAGGTGTTAGGAAGGTACATATTTGTGCCAAATAAGAGTGCGCTGCATGCAGTACATGTGGAGATATAAGGGCTGAAAATGGGTCTGTAGACGTCGTCTGATGAACAAAGAGATTGAAAAAGACAAAAGGTGACCTTCACCGATTGGATTGAAAATGGTGCCAAGAGATACTTTAGGACCATACTTACAATTAGTGATATTATTCAGAAAAATCGGACTATCCGTTAATAAGTTATTAGGGGTCAAACATTGGTAAATATCAACTTCCAACGCCCAGAACTCGAAAACGAGGCTCTCAGAATTTTCGTCCAGTTGCCCCAGTGACTCATGGCCCCAGGCCTTTCATCTGGCACAGGTTTCATTCCAATCGGTGAAGGTCGCATTTGACTCAAATAAGCAGTCCAAAGTTGGTGAGGAATATCCAATATTTTGACTCTTAATAACTCACTTATTTGTCGTCCGATTTGGCTGAAATTTGGAACGTTTGTAGCCCTTATCCATACCAACAAGCCTGCAAAATATGGTAGCGGTCAATAGAAAAGCACGTGCAATATGGGCCGCCAAACATTTCATAAATAAATCGTTTTTCGCCTATAGCAGGCAAAGGAAAGCACCGACGGTGCTGCAAATACATGCGCATGCGCAGATCATTAATGCCTACATATATAAAGACTAGTCAAGGGAATCGGGGCAACGCGTCCTGGTGAAAACGGGCCATCAATTTTACATTGCACCCTATGGAAATTTGGGCGCGAAATCGGTAAAACCGTAATAACTCTATTAATTCGCAACAAACAGGTGCGCTTTTTATAAGGTTTATAGGTGTTAGGAAGGTACATATTTGTGCCAAATAAGAGTGCGCTGCATGCAGTACATGTGGAGATATAAGGGCTGAAAATGGGTCTGTAGACGTCGTCTGATGAACAAAGAGATTGAAAAAGACAAAAGGTGACCTTCACCGATTGGATTGAAAATGGTGCCAAGAGATACTTTAGGACCATACTTACAATTAGTGATATTATTCAGAAAAATCGGACTATCCGTTAATAAGTTATTAGGGGTCAAACATTGGTAAATATCAACTTCCAACGCCCAGAACTCGAAAACGAGGCTCTCAGAATTTTCGTCCAGTTGCCCCAGTGACTCATGGCCCCAGGCCTTTCATCTGGCACAGGTTTCATTCCAATCGGTGAAGGTCGCATTTGACTCAAATAAGCAGTCCAAAGTTGGTGAGGAATATCCAATATTTTGACTCTTAATAACTCACTTATTTGTCGTCCGATTTGGCTGAAATTTGGAACGTTTGTAGCCCTTATCAATACCAACAAGCCTGCAAAATATGGTAGCGGTCAATAGAAAAGCACGTGCATTATGGGCCGCCAAACATTTCATAAATAAATCGTTTTTCGCCTATAGCAGGCAAAGGAAAGCACCGACGGTGCTGCAAATACATGCGCATGCGCAGATCATTAATGCCTACATATATAAAGACTAGTCAAGGGAATCGGGGCAACGCGTCCTGGTGAAAACGGGCCATCAATTTTACATTGCACCCTATGGAAATTTGGGCGCGAAATCGGTAAAACCGTAATAACTCTATTAATTCGCAACAAACAGGTGCGCTTTTTATAAGGTTTATAGGTGTTAGGAAGGTACATATTTGTGCCAAATAAGAGTGCGCTGCATGCAGTACATGTGGAGATATAAGGGCTGAAAATGGGTCTGTAGACGTCGTCTGATGAACAAAGAGATTGAAAAAGACAAAAGGTGACCTTCACCGGTTGGATTGAAAATGGTGCCAAGAGATACTTTAGGACCATACTTACAATTAGTGATATTATTCAGAAAAATCGGACTATCCGTTAATAAGTTATTAGGGGTCAAACATTGGTAAATATCAACTTCCAACGCCCAGAACTCGAAAACGAGGCTCTCAGAATTTTCGTCCAGTTGCCCCAGTGACTCATGGCCCCAGGCCTTTCATCTGGCACAGGTTTCATTCCAATCGGTGAAGGTCGCATTTGACTCAAATAAGCAGTCCAAAGTTGGTGAGGAATATCCAATATTTTGACTCTTAATAACTCACTTATTTGTCGTCCGATTTGGCTGAAATTTGGAACGTTTGTAGCCCTTATCCATACCAACAAGCCTGCAAAATATGGTAGCGGTCAATAGAAAAGCACGTGCAATATGGGCCGCCAAACATTTCATAAATAAATCGTTTTTCGCCTATAGCAGGCAAAGGAAAGCACCGACGGTGCTGCAAATACATGCGCATGCGCAGATCATTAATGCCTACATATATAAAGACTAGTCAAGGGAATCGGGGCAACGCGTCCTGGTGAAAACGGGCCATCAATTTTACATTGCACCCTATGGAAATTTGGGCGCGAAATCGGTAAAACCGTAATAACTCTATTAATTCGCAACAGACAGGTACGCTTTTTATAAGGTTTATAGGTGTTAGGAAGGTACATATTTGTGCCAAATAAGAGTGCGCTGCATGCAGTACATGTGGAGATATAAGGGCTGAAAATGGGTCTGTAGACGTCGTCTGATGAACAAAGAGATTGAAAAAGACAAAAGGTGACCTTCACCGATTGGATTGAAAATGGTGCCAAGAGATACTTTAGGACCATACTTACAATTAGTGATATTATTCAGAAAAATCGGACTATCCGTTAATAAGTTATTAGGGGTCAAACATTGGTAAATATCAACTTCCAACGCCCAGAACTCGAAAACGAGGCTCTCAGAATTTTCGTCCAGTTGCCCCAGTGACTCATGGCCCCAGGCCTTTCATCTGGCACAGGTTTCATTCCAATCGGTGAAGGTCGCATTTGACTCAAATAAGCAGTCCAAAGTTGGTGAGGAATATCCAATATTTTGACTCTTAATAACTCACTTATTTGTCGTCCGATTTGGCTGAAATTTGGAACGTTTGTAGCCCTTATCCATACCAACAAGCCTGCAAAATATGGTAGCGGTCAATAGAAAAGCACGTGCAATATGGGCCGCCAAACATTTCATAAATAAATCGTTTTTCGCCTATAGCAGGCAAAGGAAAGCACCGACGGTGCTGCAAATACATGCGCATGCGCAGATCATTAATGCCTACATATATAAAGACTAGTCAAGGGAATCGGGGCAACGCGTCCTGGTGAAAACGGGCCATCAATTTTACATTGCACCCTATGGAAATTTGGGCGCGAAATCGGTAAAACCGTAATAACTCTATTAATTCGCAACAAACAGGTGCGCTTTTTATAAGGTTTATAGGTGTTAGGAAGGTACATATTTGTGCCAAATAAGAGTGCGCTGCATGCAGTACATGTGGAGATATAAGGGCTGAAAATGGGTCTGTAGACGTCGTCTGATGAACAAAGAGATTGAAAAAGACAAAAGGTGACCTTCACCGATTGGATTGAAAATGGTGCCAAGAGATACTTTAGGACCATACTTACAATTAGTGATATTATTCAGAAAAATCGGACTATCCGTTAATAAGTTATTAGGGGTCAAACATTGGTAAATATCAACTTCCAACGCCCAGAACTCGAAAACGAGGCTCTCAGAATTTTCGTCCAGTTGCCCCAGTGACTCATGGCCCCAGGCCTTTCATCTGGCACAGGTTTCATTCCAATCGGTGAAGGTCGCATTTGACTCAAATAAGCAGTCCAAAGTTGGTGAGGAATATCCAATATTTTGACTCTTAATAACTCACTTATTTGTCGTCCGATTTGGCTGAAATTTGGAACGTTTGTAGCCCTTATCCATACCAACAAGCCTGCAAAATATGGTAGCGGTCAATAGAAAAGCACGTGCAATATGGGCCGCCAAACATTTCATAAATAAATCGTTTTTCGCCTATAGCAGGCAAAGGAAAGCACCGACGGTGCTGCAAATACATGCGCATGCGCAGATCATTAATGCCTACATATATAAAGACTAGTCAAGGGAATCGGGGCAACGCGTCCTGGTGAAAACGGGCCATCAATTTTACATTGCACCCTATGGAAATTTGGGCGCGAAATCGGTAAAACCGTAATAACTCTATTAATTCGCAACAAACAGGTGCGCTTTTTATAAGGTTTATAGGTGTTAGGAAGGTACATATTTGTGCCAAATAAGAGTGCGCTGCATGCAGTACATGTGGAGATATAAGGGCTGAAAATGGGTCTGTAGACGTCGTCTGATGAACAAAGAGATTGAAAAAGACAAAAGGTGACCTTCACCGATTGGATTGAAAATGGTGCCAAGAGATACTTTAGGACCATACTTACAATTAGTGATATTATTCAGAAAAATCGGACTATCCGTTAATAAGTTATTAGGGGTCAAACATTGGTAAATATCAACTTCCAACGCCCAGAACTCGAAAACGAGGCTCTCAGAATTTTCGTCCAGTTGCCCCAGTGACTCATGGCCCCAGGCCTTTCATCTGGCACAGGTTTCATTCCAATCGGTGAAGGTCGCATTTGACTCAAATAAGCAGTCCAAAGTTGGTGAGGAATATCCAATATTTTGACTCTTAATAACTCACTTATTTGTCGTCCGATTTGGCTGAAATTTGGAACGTTTGTAGCCCTTATCCATACCAACAAGCCTGCAAAATATGGTAGCGGTCAATAGAAAAGCACGTGCAATATGGGCCGCCAAACATTTCATAAATAAATCGTTTTTCGCCTATAGCAGGCAAAGGAAAGCACCGACGGTGCTGCAAATACATGCGCATGCGCAGATCATTAATGCCTACATATATAAAGACTAGTCAAGGGAATCGGGGCAACGCGTCCTGGTGAAAACGGGCCATCAATTTTACATTGCACCCTATGGAAATTTGGGCGCGAAATCGGTAAAACCGTAATAACTCTATTAATTCGCAACAAACAGGTGCGCTTTTTATAAGGTTTATAGGTGTTAGGAAGGTACATATTTGTGCCAAATAAGAGTGCGCTGCATGCAGTACATGTGGAGATATAAGGGCTGAAAATGGGTCTGTAGACGTCGTCTGATGAACAAAGAGATTGAAAAAGACAAAAGGTGACCTTCACCGATTGGATTGAAAATGGTGCCAAGAGATACTTTAGGACCATACTTACAATTAGTGATATTATTCAGAAAAATCGGACTATCCGTTAATAAGTTATTAGGGGTCAAACATTGGTAAATATCAACTTCCAACGCCCAGAACTCGAAAACGAGGCTCTCAGAATTTTCGTCCAGTTGCCCCAGTGACTCATGGCCCCAGGCCTTTCATCTGGCACAGGTTTCATTCCAATCGGTGAAGGTCGCATTTGACTCAAATAAGCAGTCCAAAGTTGGTGAGGAATATCCAATATTTTGACTCTTAATAACTCACTTATTTGTCGTCCGATTTGGCTGAAATTTGGAACGTTTGTAGCCCTTATCCATACCAACAAGCCTGCAAAATATGGTAGCGGTCAATAGAAAAGCACGTGCAATATGGGCCGCCAAACATTTCATAAATAAATCGTTTTTCGCCTATAGCAGGCAAAGGAAAGCACCGACGGTGCTGCAAATACATGCGCATGCGCAGATCATTAATGCCTACATATATAAAGACTAGTCAAGGAATCGGGGCAACGCGTCCTGGTGAAAACGGGCCATCAATTTTACATTGCACCCTATGGAAATTTGGGCGCGAAATCGGTAAAACCGTTATAACTCTATTAATTCGCAACAAACAGGTGCGCTTTTTATAAGGTTTATAGGTGTTAGGTAGGTACATATTTGTGCCAAATAAGAGTGCGCTGCATGCAGTACATGTGGAGATATAAGGGCTGAAAATGGGTCTGTAGACGTCGTCTGATGAACAAAGAGATTGAAAAAGACAAAAGGTGACCTTCACCGATTGGATTGAAAATGGTGCCAAGAGATACTTTAGGACCATACTTACAATTAGTGATATTATTCAGAAAAATCGGACTATCCGTTAATAAGTTATTAGGGGTCAAACATTGGTAAATATCAACTTCCAACGCCCAGAACTCGAAAACGAGGCTCTCAGAATTTTCGTCCAGTTGCCCCAGTGACTCATGGCCCCAGGCCTTTCATCTGGCACAGGTTTCATTCCAATCGGTGAAGGTCGCATTTGACTCAAATAAGCAGTCCAAAGTTGGTGAGGAATATCCAATATTTTGACTCTTAATAACTCACTTATTTGTCGTCCGATTTGGCTGAAATTTGGAACGTTTGTAGCCCTTATCCATACCAACAAGCCTGCAAAATATGGTAGCGGTCAATAGAAAAGCACGTGCAATATGGGCCGCCAAACATTTCATAAATAAATCGTTTTTCGCCTATAGCAGGCAAAGGAAAGCACCGACGGTGCTGCAAATACATGCGCATGCGCAGATCATTAATGCCTACAAATATAAAGACTAGTCAAGGGAATCGGGGCAACGCGTCCTGGTGAAAACGGGCCATCAATTTTACATTGCACCCTATGGAAATTTGGGCGCGAAATCGGTAAAACCGTAATAACTCTATTAATTCGCAACAAACAGGTGCGCTTTTTATAAGGTTTATAGGTGTTAGGAAGGTACATATTTGTGCCAAATAAGAGTGCGCTGCATGCAGTACATGTGGAGATATAAGGGCTGAAAATGGGTCTGTAGACGTCGTCTGATGAACAAAGAGATTGAAAAAGACAAAAGGTGACCTTCACCGATTGGATTGAAAATGGTGCCAAGAGATACTTTAGGACCATACTTACAATTAGTGATATTATTCAGAAAAATCGGACTATCCGTTAATAAGTTATTAGGGGTCAAACATTGGTAAATATCAACTTCCAACGCCCAGAACTCGAAAACGAGGCTCTCAGAATTTTCGTCCAGTTGCCCCAGTGACTCATGGCCCCAGGCCTTTCATCTGGCACAGGTTTCATTCCAATCGGTGAAGGTCGCATTTGACTCAAATAAGCAGTCCAAAGTTGGTGAGGAATATCCAATATTTTGACTCTTAATAACTCACTTATTTGTCGTCCGATTTGGCTGAAATTTGGAACGTTTGTAGCCCTTATCCATACCAACAAGCCTGCAAAATATGGTAGCGGTCAATAGAAAAGCACGTGCAATATGGGCCGCCAAACATTTCATAAATAAATCGTTTTTCGCCTATAGCAGGCAAAGGAAAGCACCGACGGTGCTGCAAATACATGCGCATGCGCAGATCATTAATGCCTACATATATAAAGACTAGTCAAGGGAATCGGGGCAACGCGTCCTGGTGAAAACGGGCCATCAATTTTACATTGCACCCTATGGAAATTTGGGCGCGAAATCGGTAAAACCGTAATAACTCTATTAATTCGCAACAAACAGGTGCGCTTTTTATAAGGTTTATAGGTGTTAGGAAGGTACATATTTGTGCCAAATAAGAGTGCGCTGCATGCAGTACATGTGGAGATATAAGGGCTGAAAATGGGTCTGTAGACGTCGTCTGATGAACAAAGAGATTGAAAAAGACAAAAGGTGACCTTCACCGATTGGATTGAAAATGGTGCCAAGAGATACTTTAGGACCATACTTACAATTAGTGATATTATTCAGAAAAATCGGACTATCCGTTAATAAGTTATTAGGGGTCAAACATTGGTAAATATCAACTTCCAACGCCCAGAACTCGAAAACGAGGCTCTCAGAATTTTCGTCCAGTTGCCCCAGTGACTCATGGCCCCAGGCCTTTCATCTGGCACAGGTTTCATTCCAATCGGTGAAGGTCGCATTTGACTCAAATAAGCAGTCCAAAGTTGGTGAGGAATATCCAATATTTTGACTCTTAATAACTCACTTATTTGTCGTCCGATTTGGCTGAAATTTGGAACGTTTGTAGCCCTTATCCATACCAACAAGCCTGCAAAATATGGTAGCGGTCAATAGAAAAGCACGTGCAATATGGGCCGCCAAACATTTCATAAATAAATCGTTTTTCGCCTATAGCAGGCAAAGGAAAGCACCGACGGTGCTGCAAATACATGCGCATGCGCAGATCATTAATGCCTACATATATAAAGACTAGTCAAGGGAATCGGGGCAACGCGTCCTGGTGAAAACGGGCCATCAATTTTACATTGCACCCTATGGAAATTTGGGCGCGAAATCGGTAAAACCGTAATAACTCTATTAATTCGCAACAAACAGGTGCGCTTTTTATAAGGTTTATAGGTGTTAGGAAGGTACATATTTGTGCCAAATAAGAGTGCGCTGCATGCAGTACATGTGGAGATATAAGGGCTGAAAATGGGTCTGTAGACGTCGTCTGATGAACAAAGAGATTGAAAAAGACAAAAGGTGACCTTCACCGATTGGATTGAAAATGGTGCCAAGAGATACTTTAGGACCATACTTACAATTAGTGATATTATTCAGAAAAATCGGACTATCCGTTAATAAGTTATTAGGGGTCAAACATTGGTAAATATCAACTTCCAACGCCCAGAACTCGAAAACGAGGCTCTCAGAATTTTCGTCCAGTTGCCCCAGTGACTCATGGCCCCAGGCCTTTCATCTGGCACAGGTTTCATTCCAATCGGTGAAGGTCGCATTTGACTCAAATAAGCAGTCCAAAGTTGGTGAGGAATATCCAATATTTTGACTCTTAATAACTCACTTATTTGTCGTCCGATTTGGCTGAAATTTGGAACGTTTGTAGCCCTTATCCATACCAACAAGCCTGCAAAATATGGTAGCGGTCAATAGAAAAGCACGTGCAATATGGGCCGCCAAACATTTCATAAATAAATCGTTTTTCGCCTATAGCAGGCAAAGGAAAGCACCGACGGTGCTGCAAATACATGCGCATGCGCAGATCATTAATGCCTACATATATAAAGACTAGTCAAGGGAATCGGGGCAACGCGTCCTGGTGAAAACGGGCCATCAATTTTACATTGCACCCTATGGAAATTTGGGCGCGAAATCGGTAAAACCGTAATAACTCTATTAATTCGCAACAAACAGGTGCGCTTTTTATAAGGTTTATAGGTGTTAGGAAGGTACATATTTGTGCCAAATAAGAGTGCGCTGCATGCAGTACATGTGGAGATATAAGGGCTGAAAATGGGTCTGTAGACGTCGTCTGATGAACAAAGAGATTGAAAAAGACAAAAGGTGACCTTCACCGATTGGATTGAAAATGGTGCCAAGAGATACTTTAGGACCATACTTACAATTAGTGATATTATTCAGAAAAATCGGACTATCCGTTAATAAGTTATTAGGGGTCAAACATTGGTAAATATCAACTTCCAACGCCCAGAACTCGAAAACGAGGCTCTCAGAATTTTCGTCCAGTTGCCCCAGTGACTCATGGCCCCAGGCCTTTCATCTGGCACAGGTTTCATTCCAATCGGTGAAGGTCGCATTTGACTCAAATAAGCAGTCCAAAGTTGGTGAGGAATATCCAATATTTTGACTCTTAATAACTCACTTATTTGTCGTCCGATTTGGCTGAAATTTGGAACGTTTGTAGCCCTTATCCATACCAACAAGCCTGTAAAATATGGTAGCGGTCAATAGAAAAGCACGTGCAATATGGGCCGCCAAACATTTCATAAATAAATCGTTTTTCGCCTATAGCAGGCAAAGGAAAGCACCGACGGTGCTGCAAATACATGCGCATGCGCAGATCATTAATGCCTACATATATAAAGACTAGTCAAGGGAATCGGGGCAACGCGTCCTGGTGAAAACGGGCCATCAATTTTACATTGCACCCTATGGAAATTTGGGCGCGAAATCGGTAAAACCGTAATAACTCTATTAATTCGCAACAAACAGGTGCGCTTTTTATAAGGTTTATAGGTGTTAGGAAGGTACATATTTGTGCCAAATAAGAGTGCGCTGCATGCAGTACATGTGGAGATATAAGGGCTGAAAATGGGTCTGTAGACGTCGTCTGATGAACAAAGAGATTGAAAAAGACAAAAGGTGACCTTCACCGATTGGATTGAAAATGGTGCCAAGAGATACTTTAGGACCATACTTACAATTAGTGATATTATTCAGAAAAATCGGACTATCCGTTAATAAGTTATTAGGGGTCAAACATTGGTAAATATCAACTTCCAACGCCCAGAACTCGAAAACGAGGCTCTCAGAATTTTCGTCCAGTTGCCCCAGTGACTCATGGCCCCAGGCCTTTCATCTGGCACAGGTTTCATTCCAATCGGTGAAGGTCGCATTTGACTCAAATAAGCAGTCCAAAGTTGGTGAGGAATATCCAATATTTTGACTCTTAATAACTCACTTATTTGTCGTCCGATTTGGCTGAAATTTGGAACGTTTGTAGCCCTTATCCATACCAACAAGCCTGCAAAATATGGTAGCGGTCAATAGAAAAGCACGTGCAATATGGGCCGCCAAACATTTCATAAATAAATCGTTTTTCGCCTATAGCAGGCAAAGGAAAGCACCGACGGTGCTGCAAATACATGCGCATGCGCAGATCATTAATGCCTACATATATAAAGACTAGTCAAGGGAATCGGGGCAACGCGTCCTGGTGAAAACGGGCCATCAATTTTACATTGCACCCTATGGAAATTTGGGCGCGAAATCGGTAAAACCGTAATAACTCTATTAATTCGCAACAAACAGGTGCGCTTTTTATAAGGTTTATAGGTGTTAGGAAGGTACATATTTGTGCCAAATAAGAGTGCGCTGCATGCAGTACATGTGGAGATATAAGGGCTGAAAATGGGTCTGTAGACGTCGTCTGATGAACAAAGAGATTGAAAAAGACAAAAGGTGACCTTCACCGATTGGATTGAAAATGGTGCCAAGAGATACTTTAGGACCATACTTACAATTAGTGATATTATTCAGAAAAATCGGACTATCCGTTAATAAGTTATTAGGGGTCAAACATTGGTAAATATCAACTTCCAACGCCCAGAACTCGAAAACGAGGCTCTCAGAATTTTCGTCCAGTTGCCCCAGTGACTCATGGCCCCAGGCCTTTCATCTGGCACAGGTTTCATTCCAATCGGTGAAGGTCGCATTTGACTCAAATAAGCAGTCCAAAGTTGGTGAGGAATATCCAATATTTTGACTCTTAATAACTCACTTATTTGTCGTCCGATTTGGCTGAAATTTGGAACGTTTGTAGCCCTTATCCATACCAACAAGCCTGCAAAATATGGTAGCGGTCAATAGAAAAGCACGTGCAATATGGGCCGCCAAACATTTCATAAATAAATCGTTTTTCGCCTATAGCAGGCAAAGGAAAGCACCGACGGTGCTGCAAATACATGCGCATGCGCAGATCATTAATGCCTACATATATAAAGACTAGTCAAGGGAATCGGGGCAACGCGTCCTGGTGAAAACGGGCCATCAATTTTACATTGCACCCTATGGAAATTTGGGCGCGAAATCGGTAAAACCGTAATAACTCTATTAATTCGCAACAAACAGGTGCGCTTTTTATAAGGTTTATAGGTGTTAGGAAGGTACATATTTGTGCCAAATAAGAGTGCGCTGCATGCAGTACATGTGGAGATATAAGGGCTGAAAATGGGTCTGTAGACGTCGTCTGATGAACAAAGAGATTGAAAAAGACAAAAGGTGACCTTCACCGATTGGATTGAAAATGGTGCCAAGAGATACTTTAGGACCATACTTACAATTAGTGATATTATTCAGAAAAATCGGACTATCCGTTAATAAGTTATTAGGGGTCAAACATTGGTAAATATCAACTTCCAACGCCCAGAACTCGAAAACGAGGCTCTCAGAATTTTCGTCCAGTTGCCCCAGTGACTCATGGCCCCAGGCCTTTCATCTGGCACAGGTTTCATTCCAATCGGTGAAGGTCGCATTTGACTCAAATAAGCAGTCCAAAGTTGGTGAGGAATATCCAATATTTTGACTCTTAATAACTCACTTATTTGTCGTCCGATTTGGCTGAAATTTGGAACGTTTGTAGCCCTTATCCATACCAACAAGCCTGCAAAATATGGTAGCGGTCAATAGAAAAGCACGTGCAATATGGGCCGCCAAACATTTCATAAATAAATCGTTTTTCGCCTATAGCAGGCAAAGGAAAGCACCGACGGTGCTGCAAATACATGCGCATGCGCAGATCATTAATGCCTACATATATAAAGACTAGTCAAGGGAATCGGGGCAACGCGTCCTGGTGAAAACGGGCCATCAATTTTACATTGCACCCTATGGAAATTTGGGCGCGAAATCGGTAAAACCGTAATAACTCTATTAATTCGCAACAAACAGGTGCGCTTTTTATAAGGTTTATAGGTGTTAGGAAGGTACATATTTGTGCCAAATAAGAGTGCGCTGCATGCAGTACATGTGGAGATATAAGGGCTGAAAATGGGTCTGTAGACGTCGTCTGATGAACAAAGAGATTGAAAAAGACAAAAGGTGACCTTCACCGATTGGATTGAAAATGGTGCCAAGAGATACTTTAGGACCATACTTACAATTAGTGATATTATTCAGAAAAATCGGACTATCCGTTAATAAGTTATTAGGGGTCAAACATTGGTAAATATCAACTTCCAACGCCCAGAACTCGAAAACGAGGCTCTCAGAATTTTCGTCCAGTTGCCCCAGTGACTCATGGCCCCAGGCCTTTCATCTGGCACAGGTTTCATTCCAATCGGTGAAGGTCGCATTTGACTCAAATAAGCAGTCCAAAGTTGGTGAGGAATATCCAATATTTTGACTCTTAATAACTCACTTATTTGTCGTCCGATTTGGCTGAAATTTGGAACGTTTGTAGCCCTTATCCATACCAACAAGCCTGCAAAATATGGTAGCGGTCAATAGAAAAGCACGTGCAATATGGGCCGCCAAACATTTCATAAATAAATCGTTTTTCGCCTATAGCAGGCAAAGGAAAGCACCGACGGTGCTGCAAATACATGCGCATGCGCAGATCATTAATGCCTACATATATAAAGACTAGTCAAGGGAATCGGGGCAACGCGTCCTGGTGAAAACGGGCCATCAATTTTACATTGCACCCTATGGAAATTTGGGCGCGAAATCGGTAAAACCGTAATAACTCTATTAATTCGCAACAAACAGGTGCGCTTTTTATAAGGTTTATAGGTGTTAGGAAGGTACATATTTGTGCCAAATAAGAGTGCGCTGCATGCAGTACATGTGGAGATATAAGGGCTGAAAATGGGTCTGTAGACGTCGTCTGATGAACAAAGAGATTGAAAAAGACAAAAGGTGACCTTCACCGATTGGATTGAAAATGGTGCCAAGAGATACTTTAGGACCATACTTACAATTAGTGATATTATTCAGAAAAATCGGACTATCCGTTAATAAGTTATTAGGGGTCAAACATTGGTAAATATCAACTTCCAACGCCCAGAACTCGAAAACGAGGCTCTCAGAATTTTCGTCCAGTTGCCCCAGTGACTCATGGCCCCAGGCCTTTCATCTGGCACAGGTTTCATTCCAATCGGTGAAGGTCGCATTTGACTCAAATAAGCAGTCCAAAGTTGGTGAGGAATATCCAATATTTTGACTCTTAATAACTCACTTATTTGTCGTCCGATTTGGCTGAAATTTGGAACGTTTGTAGCCCTTATCCATACCAACAAGCCTGCAAAATATGGTAGCGGTCAATAGAAAAGCACGTGCAATATGGGCCGCCAAACATTTCATAAATAAATCGTTTTTCGCCTATAGCAGGCAAAGGAAAGCACCGACGGTGCTGCAAATACATGCGCATGCGCAGATCATTTATGCCTACATATATAAAGACTAGTCAAGGGAATCGGGGCAACGCGTCCTGGTGAAAACGGGCCATCAATTTTACATTGCACCCTATGGAAATTTGGGCGCGAAATCGGTAAAACCGTAATAACTCTATTAATTCGCAACAAACAGGTGCGCTTTTTATAAGGTTTATAGGTGTTAGGAAGGTACATATTTGTGCCAAATAAGAGTGCGCTGCATGCAGTACATGTGGAGATATAAGGGCTGAAAATGGGTCTGTAGACGTCGTCTGATGAACAAAGAGATTGAAAAAGACAAAAGGTGACCTTCACCGATTGGATTGAAAATGGTGCCAAGAGATACTTTAGGACCATACTTACAATTAGTGATATTATTCAGAAAAATCGGACTATCCGTTAATAAGTTATTAGGGGTCAAACATTGGTAAATATCAACTTCCAACGCCCAGAACTCGAAAACGAGGCTCTCAGAATTTTCGTCCAGTTGCCCCAGTGACTCATGGCCCCAGGCCTTTCATCTGGCACAGGTTTCATTCCAATCGGTGATGGTCGCATTTGACTCAAATAAGCAGTCCAAAGTTGGTGAGGAATATCCAATATTTTGACTCTTAATAACTCACTTATTTGTCGTCCGATTTGGCTGAAATTTGGAACGTTTGTAGCCCTTATCCATACCAACAAGCCTGCAAAATATGGTAGCGGTCAATAGAAAAGCACGTGCAATATGGGCCGCCAAACATTTCATAAATAAATCGTTTTTCGCCTATAGCAGGCAAAGAAAAGCACCGACGGTGCTGCAAATACATGCGCATGCGCAGATCATTAATGCCTACATATATAAAGACTAGTCAAGGGAATCGGGGCAACGCGTCCTGGTGAAAACGGGCCATCAATTTTACATTGCACCCTATGGAAATTTGGGCGCGAAATCGGTAAAACCGTAATAACTCTATTAATTCGCAACAAACAGGTGCGCTTTTTATAAGGTTTATAGGTGTTAGGAAGGTACATATTTGTGCCAAATAAGAGTGCGCTGCATGCAGTACATGTGGAGATATAAGGGCTGAAAATGGGTCTGTAGACGTCGTCTGATGAACAAAGAGATTGAAAAAGACAAAAGGTGACCTTCACCGATTGGATTGAAAATGGTGCCAAGAGATACTTTAGGACCATACTTACAATTAGTGATATTATTCAGAAAAATCGGACTATCCGTTAATAAGTTATTAGGGGTCAAACATTGGTAAATATCAACTTCCAACGCCCAGAACTCGAAAACGAGGCTCTCATAATTTTCGTCCAGTTGCCCCAGTGACTCATGGCCCCAGGCCTTTCATCTGGCACAGGTTTCATTCCAATCGGTGAAGGTCGCATTTGACTCAAATAAGCAGTCCAAAGTTGGTGAGGAATATCCAATATTTTGACTCTTAATAACTCACTTATTTGTCGTCCGATTTGGCTGAAATTTGGAACGTTTGTAGCCCTTATCCATACCAACAAGCCTGCAAAATATGGTAGCGGTCAATAGAAAAGCACGTGCAATATGGGCCGCCAAACATTTCATAAATAAATCGTTTTTCGCCTATAGCAGGCAAAGGAAAGCACCGACGGTGCTGCAAATACATGCGCATGCGCAGATCATTAATGCCTACATATATAAAGACTAGTCAAGGGAATCGGGGCAACGCGTCCTGGTGAAAACGGGCCATCAATTTTACATTGCACCCTATGGAAATTTGGGCGCGAAATCGGTAAAACCGTAATAACTCTATTAATTCGCAACAAACAGGTGCGCTTTTTATAAGGTTTATAGGTGTTAGGAAGGTACATATTTGTGCCAAATAAGAGTGCGCTGCATGCAGTACATGTGGAGATATAAGGGCTGAAAATGGGTCTGTAGACGTCGTCTGATGAACAAAGAGATTGAAAAAGACAAAAGGTGACCTTCACCGATTGGATTGAAAATGGTGCCAAGAGATACTTTAGGACCATACTTACAATTAGTGATATTATTCAGAAAAATCGGACTATCCGTTAATAAGTTATTAGGGGTCAAACATTGGTAAATATCAACTTCCAACGCCCAGAACTCGAAAACGAGGCTCTCAGAATTTTCGTCCAGTTGCCCCAGTGACTCATGGCCCCAGGCCTTTCATCTGGCACAGGTTTCATTCCAATCGGTGAAGGTCGCATTTGACTCAAATAAGCAGTCCAAAGTTGGTGAGGAATATCCAATATTTTGACTCTTAATAACTCACTTATTTGTCGTCCGATTTGGCTGAAATTTGGAACGTTTGTAGCCCTTATCCATACCAACAAGCCTGCAAAATATGGTAGCGGTCAATAGAAAAGCACGTGCAATATGGGCCGCCAAACATTTCATAAATAAATCGTTTTTCGCCTATAGCAGGCAAAGGAAAGCACCGACGGTGCTGCAAATACATGCGCATGCGCAGATCATTAATGCCTACATATATAAAGACTAGTCAAGGGAATCGGGGCAACGCGTCCTGGTGAAAACGGGCCATCAATTTTACATTGCACCCTATGGAAATTTGGGCGCGAAATCGGTAAAACCGTAATAACTCTATTAATTCGCAACAAACAGGTGCGCTTTTTATAAGGTTTATAGGTGTTAGGAAGGTACATATTTGTGCCAAATAAGAGTGCGCTGCATGCAGTACATGTGGAGATATAAGGGCTGAAAATGGGTCTGTAGACGTCGTCTGATGAACAAAGAGATTGAAAAAGACAAAAGGTGACCTTCACCGATTGGATTGAAAATGGTGCCAAGAGATACTTTAGGACCATACTTACAATTAGTGATATTATTCAGAAAAATCGGACTATCCGTTAATAAGTTATTAGGGGTCAAACATTGGTAAATATCAACTTCCAACGCCCAGAACTCGAAAACGAGGCTCTCAGAATTTTCGTCCAGTTGCCCCAGTGACTCATGGCCCCAGGCCTTTCATCTGGCACAGGTTTCATTCCAATCGGTGAAGGTCGCATTTGACTCAAATAAGCAGTCCAAAGTTGGTGAGGAATATCCAATATTTTGACTCTTAATAACTCACTTATTTGTCGTCCGATTTGGCTGAAATTTGGAACGTTTGTAGCCCTTATCCATACCAACAAGCCTGCAAAATATGGTAGCGGTCAATAGAAAAGCACGTGCAATATGGGCCGCCAAACATTTCATAAATAAATCGTTTTTCGCCTATAGCAGGCAAAGGAAAGCACCGACGGTGCTGCAAATACATGCGCATGCGCAGATCATTAATGCCTACATATATAAAGACTAGTCAAGGGAATCGGGGCAACGCGTCCTGGTGAAAACGGGCCATCAATTTTACATTGCACCCTATGGAAATTTGGGCGCGAAATCGGTAAATCCGTAATAACTCTATTAATTCGCAACAAACAGGTGCGCTTTTTATAAGGTTTATAGGTGTTAGGAAGGTACATATTTGTGCCAAATAAGAGTGCGCTGCATGCAGTACATGTGGAGATATAAGGGCTGAAAATGGGTCTGTAGACGTCGTCTGATGAACAAAGAGATTGAAAAAGACAAAAGGTGACCTTCACCGATTGGATTGAAAATGGTGCCAAGAGATACTTTAGGACCATACTTACAATTAGTGATATTATTCAGAAAAATCGGACTATCCGTTAATAAGTTATTAGGGGTCAAACATTGGTAAATATCAACTTCCAACGCCCAGAACTCGAAAACGAGGCTCTCAGAATTTTCGTCCAGTTGCCCCAGTGACTCATGGCCCCAGGCCTTTCATCTGGCACAGGTTTCATTCCAATCGGTGAAGGTCGCATTTGACTCAAATAAGCAGTCCAAAGTTGGTGAGGAATATCCAATATTTTGACTCTTAATAACTCACTTATTTGTCGTCCGATTTGGCTGAAATTTGGAACGTTTGTAGCCCTTATCCATACCAACAAGCCTGCAAAATATGGTAGCGGTCAATAGAAAAGCACGTGCAATATGGGCCGCCAAACATTTCATAAATAAATCGTTTTTCGCCTATAGCAGGCAAAGGAAAGCACCGACGGTGCTGCAAATACATGCGCATGCGCAGATCATTAATGCCTACATATATAAAGACTAGTCAAGGGAATCGGGGCAACGCGTCCTGGTGAAAACGGGCCATCAATTTTACATTGCACCCTATGGAAATTTGGGCGCGAAATCGGTAAAACCGTAATAACTCTATTAATTCGCAACAAACAGGTGCGCTTTTTATAAGGTTTATAGGTGTTAGGAAGGTACATATTTGTGCCAAATAAGAGTGCGCTGCATGCAGTACATGTGGAGATATAAGGGCTGAAAATGGGTCTGTAGACGTCGTCTGATGAACAAAGAGATTGAAAAAGACAAAAGGTGACCTTCACCGATTGGATTGAAAATGGTGCCAAGAGATACTTTAGGACCATACTTACAATTAGTGATATTATTCAGAAAAATCGGACTATCCGTTAATAAGTTATTAGGGGTCAAACATTGGTAAATATCAACTTCCAACGCCCAGAACTCGAAAACGAGGCTCTCAGAATTTTCGTCCAGTTGCCCCAGTGACTCATGGCCCCAGGCCTTTCATCTGGCACAGGTTTCATTCCAATCGGTGAAGGTCGCATTTGACTCAAATAAGCAGTCCAAAGTTGGTGAGGAATATCCAATATTTTGACTCTTAATAACTCACTTATTTGTCGTCCGATTTGGCTGAAATTTGGAACGTTTGTAGCCCTTATCCATACCAACAAGCCTGCAAAATATGGTAGCGGTCAATAGAAAAGCACGTGCAATATGGGCCGCCAAACATTTCATAAATAAATCGTTTTTCGCCTATAGCAGGCAAAGGAAAGCACCGACGGTGCTGCAAATACATGCGCATGCGCAGATCATTAATGCCTACATATATAAAGACTAGTCAAGGGAATCGGGGCAACGCGTCCTGGTGAAAACGGGCCATCAATTTTACATTGCACCCTATGGAAATTTGGGCGCGAAATCGGTAAAACCGTAATAACTCTATTAATTCGCAACAAACAGGTGCGCTTTTTATAAGGTTTATAGGTGTTAGGAAGGTACATATTTGTGCCAAATAAGAGTGCGCTGCATGCAGTACATGTGGAGATATAAGGGCTGAAAATGGGTCTGTAGACGTCGTCTGATGAACAAAGAGATTGAAAAAGACAAAAGGTGACCTTCACCGATTGGATTGAAAATGGTGCCAAGAGATACTTTAGGACCATACTTACAATTAGTGATATTATTCAGAAAAATCGGACTATCCGTTAATAAGTTATTAGGGGTCAAACATTGGTAAATATCAACTTCCAACGCCCAGAACTCGAAAACGAGGCTCTCAGAATTTTCGTCCAGTTGCCCCAGTGACTCATGGCCCCAGGCCTTTCATCTGGCACAGGTTTCATTCCAATCGGTGAAGGTCGCATTTGACTCAAATAAGCAGTCCAAAGTTGGTGAGGAATATCCAATATTTTGACTCTTAATAACTCACTTATTTGTCGTCCGATTTGGCTGAAATTTGGAACGTTTGTAGCCCTTATCCATACCAACAAGCCTGCAAAATATGGTAGCGGTCAATAGAAAAGCACGTGCAATATGGGCCGCCAAACATTTCATAAATAAATCGTTTTTCGCCTATAGCAGGCAAAGGAAAGCACCGACGGTGCTGCAAATACATGCGCATGCGCAGATCATTAATGCCTACATATATAAAGACTAGCCAAGGGAATCGGGGCAACGCGTCCTGGTGAAAACGGGCCATCAATTTTACATTGCACCCTATGGAAATTTGGGCGCGAAATCGGTAAAACCGTAATAACTCTATTAATTCGCAACAAACAGGTGCGCTTTTTATAAGGTTTATAGGTGTTAGGAAGGTACATATTTGTGCCAAATAAGAGTGCGCTGCATGCAGTACATGTGGAGATATAAGGGCTGAAAATCTGTCTGTAGACGTCGTCTGATGAACAAAGAGATTGAAAAAGACAAAAGGTGACCTTCACCGATTGGATTGAAAATGGTGCCAAGAGATACTTTAGGACCATACTTACAATTAGTGATATTATTCAGAAAAATCGGACTATCCGTTAATAAGTTATTAGGGGTCAAACATTGGTAAATATCAACTTCCAACGCCCAGAACTCGAAAACGAGGCTCTCAGAATTTTCGTCCAGTTGCCCCAGTGACTCATGGCCCCAGGCCTTTCATCTGGCACAGGTTTCATTCCAATCGGTGAAGGTCGCATTTGACTCAAATAAGCAGTCCAAAGTTGGTGAGGAATATCCAATATTTTGACTCTTAATAACTCACTTATTTGTCGTCCGATTTGGCTGAAATTTGGAACGTTTGTAGCCCTTATCCATACCAACAAGCCTGCAAAATATGGTAGCGGTCAATAGAAAAGCACGTGCAATATGGGCCGCCAAACATTTCATAAATAAATCGTTTTTCGCCTATAGCAGGCAAAGGAAAGCACCGACGGTGCTGCAAATACATGCGCATGCGCAGATCATTAATGCCTACATATATAAAGACTAGTCAAGGGAATCGGGGCAACGCGTCCTGGTGAAAACGGGCCATCAATTTTACATTGCACCCTATGGAAATTTGGGCGCGAAATCGGTAAAACCGTAATAACTCTATTAATTCGCAACAAACAGGTGCGCTTTTTATAAAGTTTATAGGTGTTAGGAAGGTACATATTTGTGCCAAATAAGAGTGCGCTGCATGCAGTACATGTGGAGATATAAGGGCTGAAAATGGGTCTGTAGACGTCGTCTGATGAACAAAGAGATTGAAAAAGACAAAAGGTGACCTTCACCGATTGGATTGAAAATGGTGCCAAGAGATACTTTAGGACCATACTTACAATTAGTGATATTATTCAGAAAAATCGGACTATCCGTTAATAAGTTATTAGGGGTCAAACATTGGTAAATATCAACTTCCAACGCCCAGAACTCGAAAACGAGGCTCTCAGAATTTTCGTCCAGTTGCCCCAGTGACTCATGGCCCCAGGCCTTTCATCTGGCACAGGTTTCATTCCAATCGGTGAAGGTCGCATTTGACTCAAATAAGCAGTCCAAAGTTGGTGAGGAATATCCAATATTTTGACTCTTAATAACTCACTTATTTGTCGTCCGATTTGGCTGAAATTTGGAACGTTTGTAGCCCTTATCCATACCAACAAGCCTGCAAAATATGGTAGCGGTCAATAGAAAAGCACGTGCAATATGGGCCGCCAAACATTTCATAAATAAATCGTTTTTCGCCTATAGCAGGCAAAGGAAAGCACCGACGGTGCTGCAAATACATGCGCATGCGCAGATCATTAATGCCTACATATATAAAGACTAGTCAAGGGAATCGGGGCAACGCGTCCTGGTGAAAACGGGCCATCAATTTTACATTGCACCCTATGGAAATTTGGGCGCGAAATCGGTAAAACCGTAATAACTCTATTAATTCGCAACAAACAGGTGCGCTTTTTATAAGGTTTATAGGTGTTAGGAAGGTACATATTTGTGCCAAATAAGAGTGCGCTGCATGCAGTACATGTGGAGATATAAGGGCTGAAAATGGGTCTGTAGACGTCGTCTGATGAACAAAGAGATTGAAAAAGACAAAAGGTGACCTTCACCGATTGGATTGAAAATGGTGCCAAGAGATACTTTAGGACCATACTTACAATTAGTGATATTATTCAGAAAAATCGGACTATCCGTTAATAAGTTATTAGGGGTCAAACATTGGTAAATATCAACTTCCAACGCCCAGAACTCGAAAACGAGGCTCTCAGAATTTTCGTCCAGTTGCCCCAGTGACTCATGGCCCCAGGCCTTTCATCTGGCACAGGTTTCATTCCAATCGGTGAAGGTCGCATTTGACTCAAATAAGCAGTCCAAAGTTGGTGAGGAATATCCAATATTTTGACTCTTAATAACTCACTTATTTGTCGTCCGATTTGGCTGAAATTTGGAACGTTTGTAGCCCTTATCCATACCAACAAGCCTGCAAAATATGGTAGCGGTCAATAGAAAAGCACGTGCAATATGGGCCGCCAAACATTTCATAAATAAATCGTTTTTCGCCTATAGCAGGCAAAGGAAAGCACCGACGGTGCTGCAAATACATGCGCATGCGCAGATCATTAATGCCTACATATATAAAGACTAGTCAAGGGAATCGGGGCAACGCGTCCTGGTGAAAACGGGCCATCAATTTTACATTGCACCCTATGGAAATTTGGGCGCGAAATCGGTAAAACCGTAATAACTCTATTAATTCGCAACAAACAGGTGCGCTTTTTATAAGGTTTATAGGTGTTAGGAAGGTACATATTTGTGCCAAATAAGAGTGCGCTGCATGCAGTACATGTGGAGATATAAGGGCTGAAAATGGGTCTGTAGACGTCGTCTGATGAACAAAGAGATTGAAAAAGACAAAAGGTGACCTTCACCGATTGGATTGAAAATGGTGCCAAGAGATACTTTAGGACCATACTTACAATTAGTGATATTATTCAGAAAAATCGGACTATCCGTTAATAAGTTATTAGGGGTCAAACATTGGTAAATATCAACTTCCAACGCCCAGAACTCGAAAACGAGGCTCTCAGAATTTTCGTCCAGTTGCCCCAGTGACTCATGGCCCCAGGCCTTTCATCTGGCACAGGTTTCATTCCAATCGGTGAAGGTCGCATTTGACTCAAATAAGCAGTCCAAAGTTGGTGAGGAATATCCAATATTTTGACTCTTAATAACTCACTTATTTGTCGTCCGATTTGGCTGAAATTTGGAACGTTTGTAGCCCATATCCATACCAACAAGCCTGCAAAATATGGTAGCGGTCAATAGAAAAGCACGTGCAATATGGGCCGCCAAACATTTCATAAATAAATCGTTTTTCGCCTATAGCAGGCAAAGGAAAGCACCGACGGTGCTGCAAATACATGCGCATGCGCAGATCATTAATGCCTACATATATAAAGACTAGTCAAGGGAATCGGGGCAACGCGTCCTGGTGAAAACGGGCCATCAATTTTACATTGCACCCTATGGAAATTTGGGCGCGAAATCGGTAAAACCGTAATAACTCTATTAATTCGCAACAAACAGGTGCGCTTTTTATAAGGTTTATAGGTGTTAGGAAGGTACATATTTGTGCCAAATAAGAGTGCGCTGCATGCAGTACATGTGGAGATATAAGGGCTGAAAATGGGTCTGTAGACGTCGTCTGATGAACAAAGAGATTGAAAAAGACAAAAGGTGACCTTCACCGATTGGATTGAAAATGGTGCCAAGAGATACTTTAGGACCATACTTACAATTAGTGATATTATTCAGAAAAATCGGACTATCCGTTAATAAGTTATTAGGGGTCAAACATTGGTAAATATCAACTTCCAACGCCCAGAACTCGAAAACGAGGCTCTCAGAATTTTCGTCCAGTTGCCCCAGTGACTCATGGCCCCAGGCCTTTCATCTGGCACAGGTTTCATTCCAATCGGTGAAGGTCGCATTTGACTCAAATAAGCAGTCCAAAGTTGGTGAGGAATATCCAATATTTTGACTCTTAATAACTCACTTATTTGTCGTCCGATTTGGCTGAAATTTGGAACGTTTGTAGCCCTTATCCATACCAACAAGCCTGCAAAATATGGTAGCGGTCAATAGAAAAGCACGTGCAATATGGGCCGCCAAACATTTCATAAATAAATCGTTTTTCGCCTATAGCAGGCAAAGGAAAGCACCGACGGTGCTGCAAATACATGCGCATGCGCAGATCATTAATGCCTACATATATAAAGACTAGTCAAGGGAATCGGGGCAACGCGTCCTGGTGAAAACGGGCCATCAATTTTACATTGCACCCTATGGAAATTTGGGCGCGAAATCGGTAAAACCGTAATAACTCTATTAATTCGCAACAAACAGGTGCGCTTTTTATAAGGTTTATAGGTGTTAGGAAGGTACATATTTGTGCCAAATAAGAGTGCGCTGCATGCAGTACATGTGGAGATATAAGGGCTGAAAATGGGTCTGTAGACGTCGTCTGATGAACAAAGAGATTGAAAAAGACAAAAGGTGACCTTCACCGATTGGATTGAAAATGGTGCCAAGAGATACTTTAGGACCATACTTACAATTAGTGATATTATTCAGAAAAATCGGACTATCCGTTAATAAGTTATTAGGGGTCAAACATTGGTAAATATCAACTTCCAACGCCCAGAACTCGAAAACGAGGCTCTCAGAATTTTCGTCCAGTTGCCCCAGTGACTCATGGCCCCAGGCCTTTCATCTGGCACAGGTTTCATTCCAATCGGTGAAGGTCGCATTTGACTCAAATAAGCAGTCCAAAGTTGGTGAGGAATATCCAATATTTTGACTCTTAATAACTCACTTATTTGTCGTCCGATTTGGCTGAAATTTGGAACGTTTGTAGCCCTTATCCATACCAACAAGCCTGCAAAATATGGTAGCGGTCAATAGAAAAGCACGTGCAATATGGGCCGCCAAACATTTCATAAATAAATCGTTTTTCGCCTATAGCAGGCAAAGGAAAGCACCGACGGTGCTGCAAATACATGCGCATGCGCAGATCATTAATGCCTACATATATAAAGACTAGTCAAGGGAATCGGGGCAACGCGTCCTGGTGAAAACGGGCCATCAATTTTACATTGCACCCTATGGAAATTTGGGCGCGAAATCGGTAAAACCGTAATAACTCTATTAATTCGCAACAAACAGGTGCGCTTTTTATAAGGTTTATAGGTGTTAGGAAGGTACATATTTGTGCCAAATAAGAGTGCGCTGCATGCAGTACATGTGGAGATATAAGGGCTGAAAATGGGTCTGTAGACGTCGTCTGATGAACAAAGAGATTGAAAAAGACAAAAGGTGACCTTCACCGATTGGATTGAAAATGGTGCCAAGAGATACTTTAGGACCATACTTACAATTAGTGATATTATTCAGAAAAATCGGACTATCCGTTAATAAGTTATTAGGGGTCAAACATTGGTAAATATCAACTTCCAACGCCCAGAACTCGAAAACGAGGCTCTCAGAATTTTCGTCCAGTTGCCCCAGTGACTCATGGCCCCAGGCCTTTCATCTGGCACAGGTTTCATTCCAATCGGTGAAGGTCGCATTTGACTCAAATAAGCAGTCCAAAGTTGGTGAGGAATATCCAATATTTTGACTCTTAATAACTCACTTATTTGTCGTCCGATTTGGCTGAAATTTGGAACGTTTGTAGCCCTTATCCATACCAACAAGCCTGCAAAATATGGTAGCGGTCAATAGAAAAGCACGTGCAATATGGGCCGCCAAACATTTCATAAATAAATCGTTTTTCGCCTATAGCAGGCAAAGGAAAGCACCGACGGTGCTGCAAATACATGCGCATGCGCAGATCATTAATGCCTACATATATAAAGACTAGTCAAGGGAATCGGGGCAACGCGTCCTGGTGAAAACGGGCCATCAATTTTACATTGCACCCTATGGAAATTTGGGCGCGAAATCGGTAAATCCGTAATAACTCTATTAATTCGCAACAAACAGGTGCGCTTTTTATAAGGTTTATAGGTGTTAGGAAGGTACATATTTGTGCCAAATAAGAGTGCGCTGCATGCAGTACATGTGGAGATATAAGGGCTGAAAATGGGTCTGTAGACGTCGTCTGATGAACAAAGAGATTGAAAAAGACAAAAGGTGACCTTCACCGATTGGATTGAAAATGGTGCCAAGAGATACTTTAGGACCATACTTACAATTAGTGATATTATTCAGAAAAATCGGACTATCCGTTAATAAGTTATTAGGGGTCAAACATTGGTAAATATCAACTTCCAACGCCCAGAACTCGAAAACGAGGCTCTCAGAATTTTCGTCCAGTTGCCCCAGTGACTCATGGCCCCAGGCCTTTCATCTGGCACAGGTTTCATTCCAATCGGTGAAGGTCGCATTTGACTCAAATAAGCAGTCCAAAGTTGGTGAGGAATATCCAATATTTTGACTCTTAATAACTCACTTATTTGTCGTCCGATTTGGCTGAAATTTGGAACGTTTGTAGCCCTTATCCATACCAACAAGCCTGCAAAATATGGTAGCGGTCAATAGAAAAGCACGTGCAATATGGGCCGCCAAACATTTCATAAATAAATCGTTTTTCGCCTATAGCAGGCAAAGGAAAGCACCGACGGTGCTGCAAATACATGCGCATGCGCAGATCATTAATGCCTACATATATAAAGACTAGTCAAGGGAATCGGGGCAACGCGTCCTGGTGAAAACGGGCCATCAATTTTACATTGCACCCTATGGAAATTTGGGCGCGAAATCGGTAAAACCGTAATAACTCTATTAATTCGCAACAAACAGGTGCGCTTTTTATAAGGTTTATAGGTGTTAGGAAGGTACATATTTGTGCCAAATAAGAGTGCGCTGCATGCAGTACATGTGGAGATATAAGGGCTGAAAATGGGTCTGTAGACGTCGTCTGATGAACAAAGAGATTGAAAAAGACAAAAGGTGACCTTCACCGATTGGATTGAAAATGGTGCCAAGAGATACTTTAGGACCATACTTACAATTAGTGATATTATTCAGAAAAATCGGACTATCCGTTAATAAGTTATTAGGGGTCAAACATTGGTAAATATCAACTTCCAACGCCCAGAACTCGAAAACGAGGCTCTCAGAATTTTCGTCCAGTTGCCCCAGTGACTCATGGCCCCAGGCCTTTCATCTGGCACAGGTTTCATTCCAATCGGTGAAGGTCGCATTTGACTCAAATAAGCAGTCCAAAGTTGGTGAGGAATATCCAATATTTTGACTCTTAATAACTCACTTATTTGTCGTCCGATTTGGCTGAAATTTGGAACGTTTGTAGCCCTTATCCATACCAACAAGCCTGCAAAATATGGTAGCGGTCAATAGAAAAGCACGTGCAATATGGGCCGCCAAACATTTCATAAATAAATCGTTTTTCGCCTATAGCAGGCAAAGGAAAGCACCGACGGTGCTGCAAATACATGCGCATGCGCAGATCATTAATGCCTACATATATAAAGACTAGTCAAGGGAATCGGGGCAACGCGTCCTGGTGAAAACGGGCCATCAATTTTACATTGCACCCTATGGAAATTTGGGCGCGAAATCGGTAAAACCGTAATAACTCTATTAATTCGCAACAAACAGGTGCGCTTTTTATAAGGTTTATAGGTGTTAGGAAGGTACATATTTGTGCCAAATAAGAGTGCGCTGCATGCAGTACATGTGGAGATATAAGGGCTGAAAATGGGTCTGCAGACGTCGTCTGATGAACAAAGAGATTGAAAAAGACAAAAGGTGACCTTCACCGATTGGATTGAAAATGGTGCCAAGAGATACTTTAGGACCATACTTACAATTAGTGATATTATTCAGAAAAATCGGACTATCCGTTAATAAGTTATTAGGGGTCAAACATTGGTAAATATCAACTTCCAACGCCCAGAACTCGAAAACGAGGCTCTCAGAATTTTCGTCCAGTTGCCCCAGTGACTCATGGCCCCAGGCCTTTCATCTGGCACAGGTTTCATTCCAATCGGTGAAGGTCGCATTTGACTCAAATAAGCAGTCCAAAGTTGGTGAGGAATATCCAATATTTTGACTCTTAATAACTCACTTATTTGTCGTCCGATTTGGCTGAAATTTGGAACGTTTGTAGCCCTTATCCATACCAACAAGCCTGCAAAATATGGTAGCGGTCAATAGAAAAGCACGTGCAATATGGGCCGCCAAACATTTCATAAATAAATCGTTTTTCGCCTATAGCAGGCAAAGGAAAGCACCGACGGTGCTGCAAATACATGCGCATGCGCAGATCATTAATGCCTACATATATAAAGACTAGTCAAGGGAATCGGGGCAACGCGTCCTGGTGAAAACGGGCCATCAATTTTACATTGCACCCTATGGAAATTTGGGCGCGAAATCGGTAAAACCGTAATAACTCTATTAATTCGCAACAAACAGGTGCGCTTTTTATAAGGTTTATAGGTGTTAGGAAGGTACATATTTGTGCCAAATAAGAGTGCGCTGCATGCAGTACATGTGGAGATATAAGGGCTGAAAATGGGTCTGTAGACGTCGTCTGATGAACAAAGAGATTGAAAAAGACAAAAGGTGACCTTCACCGATTGGATTGAAAATGGTGCCAAGAGATACTTTAGGACCATACTTACAATTAGTGATATTATTCAGAAAAATCGGACTATCCGTTAATAAGTTATTAGGGGTCAAACATTGGTAAATATCAACTTCCAACGCCCAGAACTCGAAAACGAGGCTCTCAGAATTTTCGTCCAGTTGCCCCAGTGACTCATGGCCCCAGGCCTTTCATCTGGCACAGGTTTCATTCCAATCGGTGAAGGTCGCATTTGACTCAAATAAGCAGTCCAAAGTTGGTGAGGAATATCCAATATTTTGACTCTTAATAACTCACTTATTTGTCGTCCGATTTGGCTGAAATTTGGAACGTTTGTAGCCCTTATCCATACCAACAAGCCTGCAAAATATGGTAGCGGTCAATAGAAAAGCACGTGCAATATGGGCCGCCAAACATTTCATAAATAAATCGTTTTTCGCCTATAGCAGGCAAAGGAAAGCACCGACGGTGCTGCAAATACATGCGCATGCGCAGATCATTAATGCCTACATATATAAAGACTAGTCAAGGGAATCGGGGCAACGCGTCCTGGTGAAAACGGGCCATCAATTTTACATTGCACCCTATGGAAATTTGGGCGCGAAATCGGTAAAACCGTAATAACTCTATTAATTCGCAACAAACAGGTGCGCTTTTTATAAGGTTTATAGGTGTTAGGAAGGTACATATTTGTGCCAAATAAGAGTGCGCTGCATGCAGTACATGTGGAGATATAAGGGCTGAAAATGGGTCTGCAGACGGCGTCTGATGAACAAAGAGATTGAAAAAGACAAAAGGTGACCTTCACCGATTGGATTGAAAATGGTGCCAAGAGATACTTTAGGACCATACTTACAATTAGTGATATTATTCAGAAAAATCGGACTATCCGTTAATAAGTTATTAGGGGTCAAACATTGGTAAATATCAACTTCCAACGCCCAGAACTCGAAAACGAGGCTCTCAGAATTTTCGTCCAGTTGCCCCAGTGACTCATGGCCCCAGGCCTTTCATCTGGCACAGGTTTCATTCCAATCGGTGAAGGTCGCATTTGACTCAAATAAGCAGTCCAAAGTTGGTGAGGAATATCCAATATTTTGACTCTTAATAACTCACTTATTTGTCGTCCGATTTGGCTGAAATTTGGAACGTTTGTAGCCCTTATCCATACCAACAAGCCTGCAAAATATGGTAGCGGTCAATAGAAAAGCACGTGCAATATGGGCCGCCAAACATTTCATAAATAAATCGTTTTTCGCCTATAGCAGGCAAAGGAAAGCACCGACGGTGCTGCAAATACATGCGCATGCGCAGATCATTAATGCCTATATATATAAAGACTAGTCAAGGGAATCGGGGCAACGCGTCCTGGTGAAAACGGGCCATCAATTTTACATTGCACCCTATGGAAATTTGGGCGCGAAATCGGTAAAACCGTAATAACTCTATTAATTCGCAACAAACAGGTGCGCTTTTTATAAGGTTTATAGGTGTTAGGAAGGTACATATTTGTGCCAAATAAGAGTGCGCTGCATGCAGTACATGTGGAGATATAAGGGCTGAAAATGGGTCTGTAGACGTCGTCTGATGAACAAAGAGATTGAAAAAGACAAAAGGTGACCTTCACCGATTGGATTGAAAATGGTGCCAAGAGATACTTTAGGACCATACTTACAATTAGTGATATTATTCAGAAAAATCGGACTATCCGTTAATAAGTTATTAGGGGTCAAACATTGGTAAATATCAACTTCCAACGCCCAGAACTCGAAAACGAGGCTCTCAGAATTTTCGTCCAGTTGCCCCAGTGACTCATGGCCCCAGGCCTTTCATCTGGCACAGGTTTCATTCCAATCGGTGAAGGTCGCATTTGACTCAAATAAGCAGTCCAAAGTTGGTGAGGAATATCCAATATTTTGACTCTTAATAACTCACTTATTTGTCGTCCGATTTGGCTGAAATTTGGAACGTTTGTAGCCCTTATCCATACCAACAAGCCTGCAAAATATGGTAGCGGTCAATAGAAAAGCACGTGCAATATGGGCCGCCAAACATTTCATAAATAAATCGTTTTTCGCCTATAGCAGGCAAAGGAAAGCACCGACGGTGCTGCAAATACATGCGCATGCGCAGATCATTAATGCCTACATATATAAAGACTAGTCAAGGGAATCGGGGCAACGCGTCCTGGTGAAAACGGGCCATCAATTTTACATTGCACCCTATGGAAATTTGGGCGCGAAATCGGTAAAACCGTAATAACTCTATTAATTCGCAACAAACAGGTGCGCTTTTTATAAGGTTTATAGGTGTTAGGAAGGTACATATTTGTGCCAAATAAGAGTGCGCTGCATGCAGTACATGTGGAGATATAAGGGCTGAAAATGGGTCTGTAGACGTCGTCTGATGAACAAAGAGATTGAAAAAGACAAAAGGTGACCTTCACCGATTGGATTGAAAATGGTGCCAAGAGATACTTTAGGACCATACTTACAATTAGTGATATTATTCAGAAAAATCGGACTATCCGTTAATAAGTTATTAGGGGTCAAACATTGGTAAATATCAACTTCCAACGCCCAGAACTCGAAAACGAGGCTCTCAGAATTTTCGTCCAGTTGCCCCAGTGACTCATGGCCCCAGGCCTTTCATCTGGCACAGGTTTCATTCCAATCGGTGAAGGTCGCATTTGACTCAAATAAGCAGTCCAAAGTTGGTGAGGAATATCCAATATTTTGACTCTTAATAACTCACTTATTTGTCGTCCGATTTGGCTGAAATTTGGAACGTTTGTAGCCCTTATCCATACCAACAAGCCTGCAAAATATGGTAGCGGTCAATAGAAAAGCACGTGCAATATGGGCCGCCAAACATTTCATAAATAAATCGTTTTTCGCCTATAGCAGGCAAAGGAAAGCACCGACGGTGCTGCAAATACATGCGCATGCGCAGATCATTAATGCCTACATATATAAAGACTAGTCAAGGGAATCGGGGCAACGCGTCCTGGTGAAAACGGGCCATCAATTTTACATTGCACCCTATGGAAATTTGGGCGCGAAATCGGTAAAACCGTAATAACTCTATTAATTCGCAACAAACAGGTGCGCTTTTTATAAGGTTTATAGGTGTTAGGAAGGTACATATTTGTGCCAAATAAGAGTGCGCTGCATGCAGTACATGTGGAGATATAAGGGCTGAAAATGGGTCTGTAGACGTCGTCTGATGAACAAAGAGATTGAAAAAGACAAAAGGTGACCTTCACCGATTGGATTGAAAATGGTGCCAAGAGATACTTTAGGACCATACTTACAATTAGTGATATTATTCAGAAAAATCGGACTATCCGTTAATAAGTTATTAGGGGTCAAACATTGGTAAATATCAACTTCCAACGCCCAGAACTCGAAAACGAGGCTCTCAGAATTTTCGTCCAGTTGCCCCAGTGACTCATGGCCCCAGGCCTTTCATCTGGCACAGGTTTCATTCCAATCGGTGAAGGTCGCATTTGACTCAAATAAGCAGTCCAAAGTTGGTGAGGAATATCCAATATTTTGACTCTTAATAACTCACTTATTTGTCGTCCGATTTGGCTGAAATTTGGAACGTTTGTAGCCCTTATCCATACCAACAAGCCTGCAAAATATGGTAGCGGTCAATAGAAAAGCACGTGCAATATGGGCCGCCAAACATTTCATAAATAAATCGTTTTTCGCCTATAGCAGGCAAAGGAAAGCACCGACGGTGCTGCAAATACATGCGCATGCGCAGATCATTAATGCCTACATATATAAAGACTAGTCAAGGGAATCGGGGCAACGCGTCCTGGTGAAAACGGGCCATCAATTTTACATTGCACCCTATGGAAATTTGGGCGCGAAATCGGTAAAACCGTAATAACTCTATTAATTCGCAACAAACAGGTGCGCTTTTTATAAGGTTTATAGGTGTTAGGAAGGTACATATTTGTGCCAAATAAGAGTGCGCTGCATGCAGTACATGTGGAGATATAAGGGCTGAAAATGGGTCTGTAGACGTCGTCTGATGAACAAAGAGATTGAAAAAGACAAAAGGTGACCTTCACCGATTGGATTGAAAATGGTGCCAAGAGATACTTTAGGACCATACTTACAATTAGTGATATTATTCAGAAAAATCGGACTATCCGTTAATAAGTTATTAGGGGTCAAACATTGGTAAATATCAACTTCCAACGCCCAGAACTCGAAAACGAGGCTCTCAGAATTTTCGTCCAGTTGCCCCAGTGACTCATGGCCCCAGGCCTTTCATCTGGCACAGGTTTCATTCCAATCGGTGAAGGTCGCATTTGACTCAAATAAGCAGTCCAAAGTTGGTGAGGAATATCCAATATTTTGACTCTTAATAACTCACTTATTTGTCGTCCGATTTGGCTGAAATTTGGAACGTTTGTAGCCCTTATCCATACCAACAAGCCTGCAAAATATGGTAGCGGTCAATAGAAAAGCACGTGCAATATGGGCCGCCAAACATTTCATAAATAAATCGTTTTTCGCCTATAGCAGGCAAAGGAAAGCACCGACGGTGCTGCAAATACATGCGCATGCGCAGATCATTAATGCCTACATATATAAAGACTAGTCAAGGGAATCGGGGCAACGCGTCCTGGTGAAAACGGGCCATCAATTTTACATTGCACCCTATGGAAATTTGGGCGCGAAATCGGTAAAACCGTAATAACTCTATTAATTCGCAACAAACAGGTGCGCTTTTTATAAGGTTTATAGGTGTTAGGAAGGTACATATTTGTGCCAAATAAGAGTGCGCTGCATGCAGTACATGTGGAGATATAAGGGCTGAAAATGGGTCTGTAGACGTCGTCTGATGAACAAAGAGATTGAAAAAGACAAAAGGTGACCTTCACCGATTGGATTGAAAATGGTGCCAAGAGATACTTTAGGACCATACTTACAATTAGTGATATTATTCAGAAAAATCGGACTATCCGTTAATAAGTTATTAGGGGTCAAACATTGGTAAATATCAACTTCCAACGCCCAGAACTCGAAAACGAGGCTCTCAGAATTTTCGTCCAGTTGCCCCAGTGACTCATGGCCCCAGGCCTTTCATCTGGCACAGGTTTCATTCCAATCGGTGAAGGTCGCATTTGACTCAAATAAGCAGTCCAAAGTTGGTGAGGAATATCCAATATTTTGACTCTTAATAACTCACTTATTTGTCGTCCGATTTGGCTGAAATTTGGAACGTTTGTAGCCCTTATCCATACCAACAAGCCTGCAAAATATGGTAGCGGTCAATAGAAAAGCACGTGCAATATGGGCCGCCAAACATTTCATAAATAAATCGTTTTTCGCCTATAGCAGGCAAAGGAAAGCACCGACGGTGCTGCAAATACATGCGCATGCGCAGATCATTAATGCCTACATATATAAAGACTAGTCAAGGGAATCGGGGCAACGCGTCCTGGTGAAAACGGGCCATCAATTTTACATTGCACCCTATGGAAATTTGGGCGCGAAATCGGTAAAACCGTAATAACTCTATTAATTCGCAACAAACAGGTGCGCTTTTTATAAGTTTTATAGGTGTTAGGAAGGTACATATTTGTGCCAAATAAGAGTGCGCTGCATGCAGTACATGTGGAGATATAAGGGCTGAAAATGGGTCTGTAGACGTCGTCTGATGAACAAAGAGATTGAAAAAGACAAAAGGTGACCTTCACCGATTGGATTGAAAATGGTGCCAAGAGATACTTTAGGACCATACTTACAATTAGTGATATTATTCAGAAAAATCGGACTATCCGTTAATAAGTTATTAGGGGTCAAACATTGGTAAATATCAACTTCCAACGCCCAGAACTCGAAAACGAGGCTCTCAGAATTTTCGTCCAGTTGCCCCAGTGACTCATGGCCCCAGGCCTTTCATCTGGCACAGGTTTCATTCCAATCGGTGAAGGTCGCATTTGACTCAAATAAGCAGTCCAAAGTTGGTGAGGAATATCCAATATTTTGACTCTTAATAACTCACTTATTTGTCGTCCGATTTGGCTGAAATTTGGAACGTTTGTAGCCCTTATCCATACCAACAAGCCTGCAAAATATGGTAGCGGTCAATAGAAAAGCACGTGCAATATGGGCCGCCAAACATTTCATAAATAAATCGTTTTTCGCCTATAGCAGGCAAAGGAAAGCACCGACGGTGCTGCAAATACATGCGCATGCGCAGATCATTAATGCCTACATATATAAAGACTAGTCAAGGGAATCGGGGCAACGCGTCCTGGTGAAAACGGGCCATCAATTTTACATTGCACCCTATGGAAATTTGGGCGCGAAATCGGTAAAACCGTAATAACTCTATTAATTCGCAACAAACAGGTGCGCTTTTTATAAGGTTTATAGGTGTTAGGAAGGTACATATTTGTGCCAAATAAGAGTGCGCTGCATGCAGTACATGTGGAGATATAAGGGCTGAAAATGGGTCTGTAGACGTCGTCTGGTGAACAAAGAGATTGAAAAAGACAAAAGGTGACCTTCACCGATTGGATTGAAAATGGTGCCAAGAGATACTTTAGGACCATACTTACAATTAGTGATATTATTCAGAAAAATCGGACTATCCGTTAATAAGTTATTAGGGGTCAAACATTGGTAAATATCAACTTCCAACGCCCAGAACTCGAAAACGAGGCTCTCAGAATTTTCGTCCAGTTGCCCCAGTGACTCATGGCCCCAGGCCTTTCATCTGGCACAGGTTTCATTCCAATCGGTGAAGGTCGCATTTGACTCAAATAAGCAGTCCAAAGTTGGTGAGGAATATCCAATATTTTGACTCTTAATAACTCACTTATTTGTCGTCCGATTTGGCTGAAATTTGGAACGTTTGTAGCCCTTATCCATACCAACAAGCCTGCAAAATATGGTAGCGGTCAATAGAAAAGCACGTGCAATATGGGCCGCCAAACATTTCATAAATAAATCGTTTTTCGCCTATAGCAGGCAAAGGAAAGCACCGACGGTGCTGCAAATACATGCGCATGCGCAGATCATTAATGCCTACATATATAAAGACTAGTCAAGGGAATCGGGGCAACGCGTCCTGGTGAAAACGGGCCATCAATTTTACATTGCACCCTATGGAAATTTGGGCGCGAAATCGGTAAAACCGTAATAACTCTATTAATTCGCAACAAACAGGTGCGCTTTTTATAAGGTTTATAGGTGTTAGGAAGGTACATATTTGTGCCAAATAAGAGTGCGCTGCATGCAGTACATGTGGAGATATAAGGGCTGAAAATGGGTCTGTAGACGTCGTCTGATGAACAAAGAGATTGAAAAAGACAAAAGGTGACCTTCACCGATTGGATTGAAAATGGTGCCAAGAGATACTTTAGGACCATACTTACAATTAGTGATATTATTCAGAAAAATCGGACTATCCGTTAATAAGTTATTAGGGGTCAAACATTGGTAAATATCAACTTCCAACGCCCAGAACTCGAAAACGAGGCTCTCAGAATTTTCGTCCAGTTGCCCCAGTGACTCATGGCCCCAGGCCTTTCATCTGGCACAGGTTTCATTCCAATCGGTGAAGGTCGCATTTGACTCAAATAAGCAGTCCAAAGTTGGTGAGGAATATCCAATATTTTGACTCTTAATAACTCACTTATTTGTCGTCCGATTTGGCTGAAATTTGGAACGTTTGTAGCCCTTATCCATACCAACAAGCCTGCAAAATATGGTAGCGGTCAATAGAAAAGCACGTGCAATATGGGCCGCCAAACATTTCATAAATAAATCGTTTTTCGCCTATAGCAGGCAAAGGAAAGCACCGACGGTGCTGCAAATACATGCGCATGCGCAGATCATTAATGCCTACATATATAAAGACTAGTCAAGGGAATCGGGGCAACGCGTCCTGGTGAAAACGGGCCATCAATTTTACATTGCACCCTATGGAAATTTGGGCGCGAAATCGGTAAAACCGTAATAACTCTATTAATTCGCAACAAACAGGTGCGCTTTTTATAAGGTTTATAGGTGTTAGGAAGGTACATATTTGTGCCAAATAAGAGTGCGCTGCATGCAGTACATGTGGAGATATAAGGGCTGAAAATGGGTCTGTAGACGTCGTCTGATGAACAAAGAGATTGAAAAAGACAAAAGGTGACCTTCACCGATTGGATTGAAAATGGTGCCAAGAGATACTTTAGGACCATACTTACAATTAGTGATATTATTCAGAAAAATCGGACTATCCGTTAATAAGTTATTAGGGGTCAAACATTGGTAAATATCAACTTCCAACGCCCAGAACTCGAAAACGAGGCTCTCAGAATTTTCGTCCAGTTGCCCCAGTGACTCATGGCCCCAGGCCTTTCATCTGGCACAGGTTTCATTCCAATCGGTGAAGGTCGCATTTGACTCAAATAAGCAGTCCAAAGTTGGTGAGGAATATCCAATATTTTGACTCTTAATAACTCACTTATTTGTCGTCCGATTTGGCTGAAATTTGGAACGTTTGTAGCCCTTATCCATACCAACAAGCCTGCAAAATATGGTAGCGGTCAATAGAAAAGCACGTGCAATATGGGCCGCCAAACATTTCATAAATAAATCGTTTTTCGCCTATAGCAGGCAAAGGAAAGCACCGACGGTGCTGCAAATACATGCGCATGCGCAGATCATTAATGCCTACATATATAAAGACTAGTCAAGGGAATCGGGGCAACGCGTCCTGGTGAAAACGGGCCATCAATTTTACATTGCACCCTATGGAAATTTGGGCGCGAAATCGGTAAAACCGTAATAACTCTATTAATTCGCAACAAACAGGTGCGCTTTTTATAAGGTTTATAGGTGTTAGGAAGGTACATATTTGTGCCAAATAAGAGTGCGCTGCATGCAGTACATGTGGAGATATAAGGGCTGAAAATGGGTCTGTAGACGTCGTCTGATGAACAAAGAGATTGAAAAAGACAAAAGGTGACCTTCACCGATTGGATTGAAAATGGTGCCAAGAGATACTTTAGGACCATACTTACAATTAGTGATATTATTCAGAAAAATCGGACTATCCGTTAATAAGTTATTAGGGGTCAAACATTGGTAAATATCAACTTCCAACGCCCAGAACTCGAAAACGAGGCTCTCAGAATTTTCGTCCAGTTGCCCCAGTGACTCATGGCCCCAGGCCTTTCATCTGGCACAGGTTTCATTCCAATCGGTGAAGGTCGCATTTGACTCAAATAAGCAGTCCAAAGTTGGTGAGGAATATCCAATATTTTGACTCTTAATAACTCACTTATTTGTCGTCCGATTTGGCTGAAATTTGGAACGTTTGTAGCCCTTATCCATACCAACAAGCCTGCAAAATATGGTAGCGGTCAATAGAAAAGCACGTGCAATATGGGCCGCCAAACATTTCATAAATAAATCGTTTTTCGCCTATAGCAGGCAAAGGAAAGCACCGACGGTGCTGCAAATACATGCGCATGCGCAGATCATTAATGCCTACATATATAAAGACTAGTCAAGGGAATCGGGGCAACGCGTCCTGGTGAAAACGGGCCATCAATTTTACATTGCACCCTATGGAAATTTGGGCGCGAAATCGGTAAAACCGTAATAACTCTATTAATTCGCAACAAACAGGTGCGCTTTTTATAAGGTTTATAGGTGTTAGGAAGGTACATATTTGTGCCAAATAAGAGTGCGCTGCATGCAGTACATGTGGAGATATAAGGGCTGAAAATGGGTCTGTAGACGTCGTCTGATGAACAAAGAGATTGAAAAAGACAAAAGGTGACCTTCACCGATTGGATTGAAAATGGTGCCAAGAGATACTTTAGGACCATACTTACAATTAGTGATATTATTCAGAAAAATCGGACTATCCGTTAATAAGTTATTAGGGGTCAAACATTGGTAAATATCAACTTCCAACGCCCAGAACTCGAAAACGAGGCTCTCAGAATTTTCGTCCAGTTGCCCCAGTGACTCATGGCCCCAGGCCTTTCATCTGGCACAGGTTTCATTCCAATCGGTGAAGGTCGCATTTGACTCAAATAAGCAGTCCAAAGTTGGTGAGGAATATCCAATATTTTGACTCTTAATAACTCACTTATTTGTCGTCCGATTTGGCTGAAATTTGGAACGTTTGTAGCCCTTATCCATACCAACAAGCCTGCAAAATATGGTAGCGGTCAATAGAAAAGCACGTGCAATATGGGCCGCCAAACATTTCATAAATAAATCGTTTTTCGCCTATAGCAGGCAAAGGAAAGCACCGACGGTGCTGCAAATACATGCGCATGCGCAGATCATTAATGCCTACATATATAAAGACTAGTCAAGGGAATCGGGGCAACGCGTCCTGGTGAAAACGGGCCATCAATTTTACATTGCACCCTATGGAAATTTGGGCGCGAAATCGGTAAAACCGTAATAACTCTATTAATTCGCAACAAACAGGTGCGCTTTTTATAAGGTTTATAGGTGTTAGGAAGGTACATATTTGTGCCAAATAAGAGTGCGCTGCATGCAGTACATGTGGAGATATAAGGGCTGAAAATGGGTCTGTAGACGTCGTCTGATGAACAAAGAGATTGAAAAAGACAAAAGGTGACCTTCACCGATTGGATTGAAAATGGTGCCAAGAGATACTTTAGGACCATACTTACAATTAGTGATATTATTCAGAAAAATCGGACTATCCGTTAATAAGTTATTAGGGGTCAAACATTGGTAAATATCAACTTCCAACGCCCAGAACTCGAAAACGAGGCTCTCAGAATTTTCGTCCAGTTGCCCCAGTGACTCATGGCCCCAGGCCTTTCATCTGGCACAGGTTTCATTCCAATCGGTGAAGGTCGCATTTGACTCAAATAAGCAGTCCAAAGTTGGTGAGGAATATCCAATATTTTGACTCTTAATAACTCACTTATTTGTCGTCCGATTTGGCTGAAATTTGGAACGTTTGTAGCCCTTATCCATACCAACAAGCCTGCAAAATATGGTAGCGGTCAATAGAAAAGCACGTGCAATATGGGCCGCCAAACATTTCATAAATAAATCGTTTTTCGCCTATAGCAGGCAAAGGAAAGCACCGACGGTGCTGCAAATACATGCGCATGCGCAGATCATTAATGCCTACATATATAAAGACTAGTCAAGGGAATCGGGGCAACGCGTCCTGGTGAAAACGGGCCATCAATTTTACATTGCACCCTATGGAAATTTGGGCGCGAAATCGGTAAAACCGTAATAACTCTATTAATTCGCAACAAACAGGTGCGCTTTTTATAAGGTTTATAGGTGTTAGGAAGGTACATATTTGTGCCAAATAAGAGTGCGCTGCATGCAGTACATGTGGAGATATAAGGGCTGAAAATGGGTCTGTAGACGTCGTCTGATGAACAAAGAGATTGAAAAAGACAAAAGGTGACCTTCACCGATTGGATTGAAAATGGTGCCAAGAGATACTTTAGGACCATACTTACAATTAGTGATATTATTCAGAAAAATCGGACTATCCGTTAATAAGTTATTAGGGGTCAAACATTGGTAAATATCAACTTCCAACGCCCAGAACTCGAAAACGAGGCTCTCAGAATTTTCGTCCAGTTGCCCCAGTGACTCATGGCCCCAGGCCTTTCATCTGGCACAGGTTTCATTCCAATCGGTGAAGGTCGCATTTGACTCAAATAAGCAGTCCAAAGTTGGTGAGGAATATCCAATATTTTGACTCTTAATAACTCACTTATTTGTCGTCCGATTTGGCTGAAATTTGGAACGTTTGTAGCCCTTATCCATACCAACAAGCCTGCAAAATATGGTAGCGGTCAATAGAAAAGCACGTGCAATATGGGCCGCCAAACATTTCATAAATAAATCGTTTTTCGCCTATAGCAGGCAAAGGAAAGCACCGACGGTGCTGCAAATACATGCGCATGCGCAGATCATTAATGCCTACATATATAAAGACTAGTCAAGGGAATCGGGGCAACGCGTCCTGGTGAAAACGGGCCATCAATTTTACATTGCACCCTATGGAAATTTGGGCGCGAAATCGGTAAAACCGTAATAACTCTATTAATTCGCAACAAACAGGTGCGCTTTTTATAAGGTTTATAGGTGTTAGGAAGGTACATATTTGTGCCAAATAAGAGTGCGCTGCATGCAGTACATGTGGAGATATAAGGGCTGAAAATGGGTCTGTAGACGTCGTCTGATGAACAAAGAGATTGAAAAAGACAAAAGGTGACCTTCACCGATTGGATTGAAAATGGTGCCAAGAGATACTTTAGGACCATACTTACAATTAGTGATATTATTCAGAAAAATCGGACTATCCGTTAATAAGTTATTAGGGGTCAAACATTGGTAAATATCAACTTCCAACGCCCAGAACTCGAAAACGAGGCTCTCAGAATTTTCGTCCAGTTGCCCCAGTGACTCATGGCCCCAGGCCTTTCATCTGGCACAGGTTTCATTCCAATCGGTGAAGGTCGCATTTGACTCAAATAAGCAGTCCAAAGTTGGTGAGGAATATCCAATATTTTGACTCTTAATAACTCACTTATTTGTCGTCCGATTTGGCTGAAATTTGGAACGTTTGTAGCCCTTATCCATACCAACAAGCCTGCAAAATATGGTAGCGGTCAATAGAAAAGCACGTGCAATATGGGCCGCCAAACATTTCATAAATAAATCGTTTT
>CAXHKG010000286.1:0-23571 GCA_964016985.1 Anodontia alba
CGTAAAAAGGTTTATTTATTGAATTTTTGGCGCCCTATAGTGCACGTGCTATTCCATTGACCGCATCCCGGATTGTGCAGGCATGTTTGTATGGTTGGGCTCTACAAACGTTCCAAATTTCAGCTTAATCGGATGAAAAACAGACGAGTTATTAGGGGTCAAAGTTTCAGACATTCCCTACCAACTTTGGACTGCAAGTTTGAGCCTAATGTGACCTTCACCGATCGGGATGAAACTGGTGCCAGACGAAAGGTCTGGACCAATGACTCCCTGGGGCCAAGTGCCCAAAATTTCTTATCGCCCCTTTTTCGAGTTATGGCCGCTGAAAGTTGATATTTGCTAATGTTTGACCCCTAATAACTTACTAACGCAGAGTCCGAATTTTCTGACAAATATTGTTTTATGTACTATGGTACTAGGACAATGTTTGGTGCTAGTTTCAGCTCAATCGGTGAAGGTCAGCTTTAGTGACTTTTAATCTCTTTGTTCAGCAGGCGAGACCTAGGGACGCATTTCCAGTCCTTATATCTTTGCTTCTACTGCATGCAGCGCCATACAATTTGGCACGGAAATGTACCTCCCTAAGACCTATAAACCCTATAAAAAGCGCGCCTGTCTGTTGCGAACTGATGGAGTTATTAGGGTTTTTACGGTTTCCTGCCCAAAATCCCATAGGGTGCAATGCAAATTTGAGGACCCATTTTCAGCAGGATGCCTTGCCTCGAGTCCCTTGACTACCCTCTACGTTTGTAGACATTAATGATCTGCGCATGCGCATAAATTTGCAGCACCGAGAGTGCTTTCCTTTGGCTGCTGTAGGCGTAAAAAGGTTTATTTATTGAATTTTTGGCGCCCTATAGTGCACGTGCTATTCCATTGACCGCATCCCGGATTGTGCAGGCATGTTTGTATGGTTGGGCTCTACAAACGTTCCAAATTTCAGCTTAATCGGATGAAAAACAGACGAGTTATTAGGGGTCAAAGTTTCAGACATTCCCTACCAACTTTGGACTGCAAGTTTGAGCCTAATGTGACCTTCACCGATCGGGATGAAACTGGTGCCAGACGAAAGGTCTGGACCAATGACTCCCTGGGGCCAAGTGCCCAAAATTTCTTATCGCCCCTTTTTCGAGTTATGGCCGCTGAAAGTTGATATTTGCTAATGTTTGACCCCTAATAACTTACTAACGCAGAGTCCGAATTTTCTGACAAATATTGTTTTATGTACTATGGTACTAGGACAATGTTTGGTGCTAGTTTCAGCTCAATCGGTGAAGGTCAGCTTTAGTGACTTTTAATCTCTTTGTTCAGCAGGCGAGACCTAGGGACGCATTTCCAGTCCTTATATCTTTGCTTCTACTGCATGCAGCGCCATACAATTTGGCACGGAAATGTACCTCCCTAAGACCTATAAACCCTATAAAAAGCGCGCCTGTCTGTTGCGAACTGATGGAGTTATTAGGGTTTTTACGGTTTCCTGCCCAAAATCCCATAGGGTGCAATGCAAATTTGAGGACCCATTTTCAGCAGGATGCCTTGCCTCGAGTCCCTTGACTACCCTCTACGTTTGTAGACATTAATGATCTGCGCATGCGCATAAATTTGCAGCACCGAGAGTGCTTTCCTTTGGCTGCTGTAGGCGTAAAAAGGTTTATTTATTGAATTTTTGGCGCCCTATAGTGCACGTGCTATTCCATTGACCGCATCCCGGATTGTGCAGGCATGTTTGTATGGTTGGGCTCTACAAACGTTCCAAATTTCAGCTTAATCGGATGAAAAACAGACGAGTTATTAGGGGTCAAAGTTTCAGACATTCCCTACCAACTTTGGACTGCAAGTTTGAGCCTAATGTGACCTTCACCGATCGGGATGAAACTGGTGCCAGACGAAAGGTCTGGACCAATGACTCCCTGGGGCCAAGTGCCCAAAATTTCTTATCGCCCCTTTTTCGAGTTATGGCCGCTGAAAGTTGATATTTGCTAATGTTTGACCCCTAATAACTTACTAACGCAGAGTCCGAATTTTCTGACAAATATTGTTTTATGTACTATGGTACTAGGACAATGTTTGGTGCTAGTTTCAGCTCAATCGGTGAAGGTCAGCTTTAGTGACTTTTAATCTCTTTGTTCAGCAGGCGAGACCTAGGGACGCATTTCCAGTCCTTATATCTTTGCTTCTACTGCATGCAGCGCCATACAATTTGGCACGGAAATGTACCTCCCTAAGACCTATAAACCCTATAAAAAGCGCGCCTGTCTGTTGCGAACTGATGGAGTTATTAGGGTTTTTACGGTTTCCTGCCCAAAATCCCATAGGGTGCAATGCAAATTTGAGGACCCATTTTCAGCAGGATGCCTTGCCTCGAGTCCCTTGACTACCCTCTACGTTTGTAGACATTAATGATCTGCGCATGCGCATAAATTTGCAGCACCGAGAGTGCTTTCCTTTGGCTGCTGTAGGCGTAAAAAGGTTTATTTATTGAATTTTTGGCGCCCTATAGTGCACGTGCTATTCCATTGACCGCATCCCGGATTGTGCAGGCATGTTTGTATGGTTGGGCTCTACAAACGTTCCAAATTTCAGCTTAATCGGATGAAAAACAGACGAGTTATTAGGGGTCAAAGTTTCAGACATTCCCTACCAACTTTGGACTGCAAGTTTGAGCCTAATGTGACCTTCACCGATCGGGATGAAACTGGTGCCAGACGAAAGGTCTGGACCAATGACTCCCTGGGGCCAAGTGCCCAAAATTTCTTATCGCCCCTTTTTCGAGTTATGGCCGCTGAAAGTTGATATTTGCTAATGTTTGACCCCTAATAACTTACTAACGCAGAGTCCGAATTTTCTGACAAATATTGTTTTATGTACTATGGTACTAGGACAATGTTTGGTGCTAGTTTCAGCTCAATCGGTGAAGGTCAGCTTTAGTGACTTTTAATCTCTTTGTTCAGCAGGCGAGACCTAGGGACGCATTTCCAGTCCTTATATCTTTGCTTCTACTGCATGCAGCGCCATACAATTTGGCACGGAAATGTACCTCCCTAAGACCTATAAACCCTATAAAAAGCGCGCCTGTCTGTTGCGAACTGATGGAGTTATTAGGGTTTTTACGGTTTCCTGCCCAAAATCCCATAGGGTGCAATGCAAATTTGAGGACCCATTTTCAGCAGGATGCCTTGCCTCGAGTCCCTTGACTACCCTCTACGTTTGTAGACATTAATGATCTGCGCATGCGCATAAATTTGCAGCACCGAGAGTGCTTTCCTTTGGCTGCTGTAGGCGTAAAAAGGTTTATTTATTGAATTTTTGGCGCCCTATAGTGCACGTGCTATTCCATTGACCGCATCCCGGATTGTGCAGGCATGTTTGTATGGTTGGGCTCTACAAACGTTCCAAATTTCAGCTTAATCGGATGAAAAACAGACGAGTTATTAGGGGTCAAAGTTTCAGACATTCCCTACCAACTTTGGACTGCAAGTTTGAGCCTAATGTGACCTTCACCGATCGGGATGAAACTGGTGCCAGACGAAAGGTCTGGACCAATGACTCCCTGGGGCCAAGTGCCCAAAATTTCTTATCGCCCCTTTTTCGAGTTATGGCCGCTGAAAGTTGATATTTGCTAATGTTTGACCCCTAATAACTTACTAACGCAGAGTCCGAATTTTCTGACAAATATTGTTTTATGTACTATGGTACTAGGACAATGTTTGGTGCTAGTTTCAGCTCAATCGGTGAAGGTCAGCTTTAGTGACTTTTAATCTCTTTGTTCAGCAGGCGAGACCTAGGGACGCATTTCCAGTCCTTATATCTTTGCTTCTACTGCATGCAGCGCCATACAATTTGGCACGGAAATGTACCTCCCTAAGACCTATAAACCCTATAAAAAGCGCGCCTGTCTGTTGCGAACTGATGGAGTTATTAGGGTTTTTACGGTTTCCTGCCCAAAATCCCATAGGGTGCAATGCAAATTTGAGGACCCATTTTCAGCAGGATGCCTTGCCTCGAGTCCCTTGACTACCCTCTACGTTTGTAGACATTAATGATCTGCGCATGCGCATAAATTTGCAGCACCGAGAGTGCTTTCCTTTGGCTGCTGTAGGCGTAAAAAGGTTTATTTATTGAATTTTTGGCGCCCTATAGTGCACGTGCTATTCCATTGACCGCATCCCGGATTGTGCAGGCATGTTTGTATGGTTGGGCTCTACAAACGTTCCAAATTTCAGCTTAATCGGATGAAAAACAGACGAGTTATTAGGGGTCAAAGTTTCAGACATTCCCTACCAACTTTGGACTGCAAGTTTGAGCCTAATGTGACCTTCACCGATCGGGATGAAACTGGTGCCAGACGAAAGGTCTGGACCAATGACTCCCTGGGGCCAAGTGCCCAAAATTTCTTATCGCCCCTTTTTCGAGTTATGGCCGCTGAAAGTTGATATTTGCTAATGTTTGACCCCTAATAACTTACTAACGCAGAGTCCGAATTTTCTGACAAATATTGTTTTATGTACTATGGTACTAGGACAATGTTTGGTGCTAGTTTCAGCTCAATCGGTGAAGGTCAGCTTTAGTGACTTTTAATCTCTTTGTTCAGCAGGCGAGACCTAGGGACGCATTTCCAGTCCTTATATCTTTGCTTCTACTGCATGCAGCGCCATACAATTTGGCACGGAAATGTACCTCCCTAAGACCTATAAACCCTATAAAAAGCGCGCCTGTCTGTTGCGAACTGATGGAGTTATTAGGGTTTTTACGGTTTCCTGCCCAAAATCCCATAGGGTGCAATGCAAATTTGAGGACCCATTTTCAGCAGGATGCCTTGCCTCGAGTCCCTTGACTACCCTCTACGTTTGTAGACATTAATGATCTGCGCATGCGCATAAATTTGCAGCACCGAGAGTGCTTTCCTTTGGCTGCTGTAGGCGTAAAAAGGTTTATTTATTGAATTTTTGGCGCCCTATAGTGCACGTGCTATTCCATTGACCGCATCCCGGATTGTGCAGGCATGTTTGTATGGTTGGGCTCTACAAACGTTCCAAATTTCAGCTTAATCGGATGAAAAACAGACGAGTTATTAGGGGTCAAAGTTTCAGACATTCCCTACCAACTTTGGACTGCAAGTTTGAGCCTAATGTGACCTTCACCGATCGGGATGAAACTGGTGCCAGACGAAAGGTCTGGACCAATGACTCCCTGGGGCCAAGTGCCCAAAATTTCTTATCGCCCCTTTTTCGAGTTATGGCCGCTGAAAGTTGATATTTGCTAATGTTTGACCCCTAATAACTTACTAACGCAGAGTCCGAATTTTCTGACAAATATTGTTTTATGTACTATGGTACTAGGACAATGTTTGGTGCTAGTTTCAGCTCAATCGGTGAAGGTCAGCTTTAGTGACTTTTAATCTCTTTGTTCAGCAGGCGAGACCTAGGGACGCATTTCCAGTCCTTATATCTTTGCTTCTACTGCATGCAGCGCCATACAATTTGGCACGGAAATGTACCTCCCTAAGACCTATAAACCCTATAAAAAGCGCGCCTGTCTGTTGCGAACTGATGGAGTTATTAGGGTTTTTACGGTTTCCTGCCCAAAATCCCATAGGGTGCAATGCAAATTTGAGGACCCATTTTCAGCAGGATGCCTTGCCTCGAGTCCCTTGACTACCCTCTACGTTTGTAGACATTAATGATCTGCGCATGCGCATAAATTTGCAGCACCGAGAGTGCTTTCCTTTGGCTGCTGTAGGCGTAAAAAGGTTTATTTATTGAATTTTTGGCGCCCTATAGTGCACGTGCTATTCCATTGACCGCATCCCGGATTGTGCAGGCATGTTTGTATGGTTGGGCTCTACAAACGTTCCAAATTTCAGCTTAATCGGATGAAAAACAGACGAGTTATTAGGGGTCAAAGTTTCAGACATTCCCTACCAACTTTGGACTGCAAGTTTGAGCCTAATGTGACCTTCACCGATCGGGATGAAACTGGTGCCAGACGAAAGGTCTGGACCAATGACTCCCTGGGGCCAAGTGCCCAAAATTTCTTATCGCCCCTTTTTCGAGTTATGGCCGCTGAAAGTTGATATTTGCTAATGTTTGACCCCTAATAACTTACTAACGCAGAGTCCGAATTTTCTGACAAATATTGTTTTATGTACTATGGTACTAGGACAATGTTTGGTGCTAGTTTCAGCTCAATCGGTGAAGGTCAGCTTTAGTGACTTTTAATCTCTTTGTTCAGCAGGCGAGACCTAGGGACGCATTTCCAGTCCTTATATCTTTGCTTCTACTGCATGCAGCGCCATACAATTTGGCACGGAAATGTACCTCCCTAAGACCTATAAACCCTATAAAAAGCGCGCCTGTCTGTTGCGAACTGATGGAGTTATTAGGGTTTTTACGGTTTCCTGCCCAAAATCCCATAGGGTGCAATGCAAATTTGAGGACCCATTTTCAGCAGGATGCCTTGCCTCGAGTCCCTTGACTACCCTCTACGTTTGTAGACATTAATGATCTGCGCATGCGCATAAATTTGCAGCACCGAGAGTGCTTTCCTTTGGCTGCTGTAGGCGTAAAAAGGTTTATTTATTGAATTTTTGGCGCCCTATAGTGCACGTGCTATTCCATTGACCGCATCCCGGATTGTGCAGGCATGTTTGTATGGTTGGGCTCTACAAACGTTCCAAATTTCAGCTTAATCGGATGAAAAACAGACGAGTTATTAGGGGTCAAAGTTTCAGACATTCCCTACCAACTTTGGACTGCAAGTTTGAGCCTAATGTGACCTTCACCGATCGGGATGAAACTGGTGCCAGACGAAAGGTCTGGACCAATGACTCCCTGGGGCCAAGTGCCCAAAATTTCTTATCGCCCCTTTTTCGAGTTATGGCCGCTGAAAGTTGATATTTGCTAATGTTTGACCCCTAATAACTTACTAACGCAGAGTCCGAATTTTCTGACAAATATTGTTTTATGTACTATGGTACTAGGACAATGTTTGGTGCTAGTTTCAGCTCAATCGGTGAAGGTCAGCTTTAGTGACTTTTAATCTCTTTGTTCAGCAGGCGAGACCTAGGGACGCATTTCCAGTCCTTATATCTTTGCTTCTACTGCATGCAGCGCCATACAATTTGGCACGGAAATGTACCTCCCTAAGACCTATAAACCCTATAAAAAGCGCGCCTGTCTGTTGCGAACTGATGGAGTTATTAGGGTTTTTACGGTTTCCTGCCCAAAATCCCATAGGGTGCAATGCAAATTTGAGGACCCATTTTCAGCAGGATGCCTTGCCTCGAGTCCCTTGACTACCCTCTACGTTTGTAGACATTAATGATCTGCGCATGCGCATAAATTTGCAGCACCGAGAGTGCTTTCCTTTGGCTGCTGTAGGCGTAAAAAGGTTTATTTATTGAATTTTTGGCGCCCTATAGTGCACGTGCTATTCCATTGACCGCATCCCGGATTGTGCAGGCATGTTTGTATGGTTGGGCTCTACAAACGTTCCAAATTTCAGCTTAATCGGATGAAAAACAGACGAGTTATTAGGGGTCAAAGTTTCAGACATTCCCTACCAACTTTGGACTGCAAGTTTGAGCCTAATGTGACCTTCACCGATCGGGATGAAACTGGTGCCAGACGAAAGGTCTGGACCAATGACTCCCTGGGGCCAAGTGCCCAAAATTTCTTATCGCCCCTTTTTCGAGTTATGGCCGCTGAAAGTTGATATTTGCTAATGTTTGACCCCTAATAACTTACTAACGCAGAGTCCGAATTTTCTGACAAATATTGTTTTATGTACTATGGTACTAGGACAATGTTTGGTGCTAGTTTCAGCTCAATCGGTGAAGGTCAGCTTTAGTGACTTTTAATCTCTTTGTTCAGCAGGCGAGACCTAGGGACGCATTTCCAGTCCTTATATCTTTGCTTCTACTGCATGCAGCGCCATACAATTTGGCACGGAAATGTACCTCCCTAAGACCTATAAACCCTATAAAAAGCGCGCCTGTCTGTTGCGAACTGATGGAGTTATTAGGGTTTTTACGGTTTCCTGCCCAAAATCCCATAGGGTGCAATGCAAATTTGAGGACCCATTTTCAGCAGGATGCCTTGCCTCGAGTCCCTTGACTACCCTCTACGTTTGTAGACATTAATGATCTGCGCATGCGCATAAATTTGCAGCACCGAGAGTGCTTTCCTTTGGCTGCTGTAGGCGTAAAAAGGTTTATTTATTGAATTTTTGGCGCCCTATAGTGCACGTGCTATTCCATTGACCGCATCCCGGATTGTGCAGGCATGTTTGTATGGTTGGGCTCTACAAACGTTCCAAATTTCAGCTTAATCGGATGAAAAACAGACGAGTTATTAGGGGTCAAAGTTTCAGACATTCCCTACCAACTTTGGACTGCAAGTTTGAGCCTAATGTGACCTTCACCGATCGGGATGAAACTGGTGCCAGACGAAAGGTCTGGACCAATGACTCCCTGGGGCCAAGTGCCCAAAATTTCTTATCGCCCCTTTTTCGAGTTATGGCCGCTGAAAGTTGATATTTGCTAATGTTTGACCCCTAATAACTTACTAACGCAGAGTCCGAATTTTCTGACAAATATTGTTTTATGTACTATGGTACTAGGACAATGTTTGGTGCTAGTTTCAGCTCAATCGGTGAAGGTCAGCTTTAGTGACTTTTAATCTCTTTGTTCAGCAGGCGAGACCTAGGGACGCATTTCCAGTCCTTATATCTTTGCTTCTACTGCATGCAGCGCCATACAATTTGGCACGGAAATGTACCTCCCTAAGACCTATAAACCCTATAAAAAGCGCGCCTGTCTGTTGCGAACTGATGGAGTTATTAGGGTTTTTACGGTTTCCTGCCCAAAATCCCATAGGGTGCAATGCAAATTTGAGGACCCATTTTCAGCAGGATGCCTTGCCTCGAGTCCCTTGACTACCCTCTACGTTTGTAGACATTAATGATCTGCGCATGCGCATAAATTTGCAGCACCGAGAGTGCTTTCCTTTGGCTGCTGTAGGCGTAAAAAGGTTTATTTATTGAATTTTTGGCGCCCTATAGTGCACGTGCTATTCCATTGACCGCATCCCGGATTGTGCAGGCATGTTTGTATGGTTGGGCTCTACAAACGTTCCAAATTTCAGCTTAATCGGATGAAAAACAGACGAGTTATTAGGGGTCAAAGTTTCAGACATTCCCTACCAACTTTGGACTGCAAGTTTGAGCCTAATGTGACCTTCACCGATCGGGATGAAACTGGTGCCAGACGAAAGGTCTGGACCAATGACTCCCTGGGGCCAAGTGCCCAAAATTTCTTATCGCCCCTTTTTCGAGTTATGGCCGCTGAAAGTTGATATTTGCTAATGTTTGACCCCTAATAACTTACTAACGCAGAGTCCGAATTTTCTGACAAATATTGTTTTATGTACTATGGTACTAGGACAATGTTTGGTGCTAGTTTCAGCTCAATCGGTGAAGGTCAGCTTTAGTGACTTTTAATCTCTTTGTTCAGCAGGCGAGACCTAGGGACGCATTTCCAGTCCTTATATCTTTGCTTCTACTGCATGCAGCGCCATACAATTTGGCACGGAAATGTACCTCCCTAAGACCTATAAACCCTATAAAAAGCGCGCCTGTCTGTTGCGAACTGATGGAGTTATTAGGGTTTTTACGGTTTCCTGCCCAAAATCCCATAGGGTGCAATGCAAATTTGAGGACCCATTTTCAGCAGGATGCCTTGCCTCGAGTCCCTTGACTACCCTCTACGTTTGTAGACATTAATGATCTGCGCATGCGCATAAATTTGCAGCACCGAGAGTGCTTTCCTTTGGCTGCTGTAGGCGTAAAAAGGTTTATTTATTGAATTTTTGGCGCCCTATAGTGCACGTGCTATTCCATTGACCGCATCCCGGATTGTGCAGGCATGTTTGTATGGTTGGGCTCTACAAACGTTCCAAATTTCAGCTTAATCGGATGAAAAACAGACGAGTTATTAGGGGTCAAAGTTTCAGACATTCCCTACCAACTTTGGACTGCAAGTTTGAGCCTAATGTGACCTTCACCGATCGGGATGAAACTGGTGCCAGACGAAAGGTCTGGACCAATGACTCCCTGGGGCCAAGTGCCCAAAATTTCTTATCGCCCCTTTTTCGAGTTATGGCCGCTGAAAGTTGATATTTGCTAATGTTTGACCCCTAATAACTTACTAACGCAGAGTCCGAATCTTCTGACAAATATTGTTTTATGTACTATGGTACTAGGACAATGTTTGGTGCTAGTTTCAGCTCAATCGGTGAAGGTCAGCTTTAGTGACTTTTAATCTCTTTGTTCAGCAGGCGAGACCTAGGGACGCATTTCCAGTCCTTATATCTTTGCTTCTACTGCATGCAGCGCCATACAATTTGGCACGGAAATGTACCTCCCTAAGACCTATAAACCCTATAAAAAGCGCGCCTGTCTGTTGCGAACTGATGGAGTTATTAGGGTTTTTACGGTTTCCTGCCCAAAATCCCATAGGGTGCAATGCAAATTTGAGGACCCATTTTCAGCAGGATGCCTTGCCTCGAGTCCCTTGACTACCCTCTACGTTTGTAGACATTAATGATCTGCGCATGCGCATAAATTTGCAGCACCGAGAGTGCTTTCCTTTGGCTGCTGTAGGCGTAAAAAGGTTTATTTATTGAATTTTTGGCGCCCTATAGTGCACGTGCTATTCCATTGACCGCATCCCGGATTGTGCAGGCATGTTTGTATGGTTGGGCTCTACAAACGTTCCAAATTTCAGCTTAATCGGATGAAAAACAGACGAGTTATTAGGGGTCAAAGTTTCAGACATTCCCTACCAACTTTGGACTGCAAGTTTGAGCCTAATGTGACCTTCACCGATCGGGATGAAACTGGTGCCAGACGAAAGGTCTGGACCAATGACTCCCTGGGGCCAAGTGCCCAAAATTTCTTATCGCCCCTTTTTCGAGTTATGGCCGCTGAAAGTTGATATTTGCTAATGTTTGACCCCTAATAACTTACTAACGCAGAGTCCGAATTTTCTGACAAATATTGTTTTATGTACTATGGTACTAGGACAATGTTTGGTGCTAGTTTCAGCTCAATCGGTGAAGGTCAGCTTTAGTGACTTTTAATCTCTTTGTTCAGCAGGCGAGACCTAGGGACGCATTTCCAGTCCTTATATCTTTGCTTCTACTGCATGCAGCGCCATACAATTTGGCACGGAAATGTACCTCCCTAAGACCTATAAACCCTATAAAAAGCGCGCCTGTCTGTTGCGAACTGATGGAGTTATTAGGGTTTTTACGGTTTCCTGCCCAAAATCCCATAGGGTGCAATGCAAATTTGAGGACCCATTTTCAGCAGGATGCCTTGCCTCGAGTCCCTTGACTACCCTCTACGTTTGTAGACATTAATGATCTGCGCATGCGCATAAATTTGCAGCACCGAGAGTGCTTTCCTTTGGCTGCTGTAGGCGTAAAAAGGTTTATTTATTGAATTTTTGGCGCCCTATAGTGCACGTGCTATTCCATTGACCGCATCCCGGATTGTGCAGGCATGTTTGTATGGTTGGGCTCTACAAACGTTCCAAATTTCAGCTTAATCGGATGAAAAACAGACGAGTTATTAGGGGTCAAAGTTTCAGACATTCCCTACCAACTTTGGACTGCAAGTTTGAGCCTAATGTGACCTTCACCGATCGGGATGAAACTGGTGCCAGACGAAAGGTCTGGACCAATGACTCCCTGGGGCCAAGTGCCCAAAATTTCTTATCGCCCCTTTTTCGAGTTATGGCCGCTGAAAGTTGATATTTGCTAATGTTTGACCCCTAATAACTTACTAACGCAGAGTCCGAATTTTCTGACAAATATTGTTTTATGTACTATGGTACTAGGACAATGTTTGGTGCTAGTTTCAGCTCAATCGGTGAAGGTCAGCTTTAGTGACTTTTAATCTCTTTGTTCAGCAGGCGAGACCTAGGGACGCATTTCCAGTCCTTATATCTTTGCTTCTACTGCATGCAGCGCCATACAATTTGGCACGGAAATGTACCTCCCTAAGACCTATAAACCCTATAAAAAGCGCGCCTGTCTGTTGCGAACTGATGGAGTTATTAGGGTTTTTACGGTTTCCTGCCCAAAATCCCATAGGGTGCAATGCAAATTTGAGGACCCATTTTCAGCAGGATGCCTTGCCTCGAGTCCCTTGACTACCCTCTACGTTTGTAGACATTAATGATCTGCGCATGCGCATAAATTTGCAGCACCGAGAGTGCTTTCCTTTGGCTGCTGTAGGCGTAAAAAGGTTTATTTATTGAATTTTTGGCGCCCTATAGTGCACGTGCTATTCCATTGACCGCATCCCGGATTGTGCAGGCATGTTTGTATGGTTGGGCTCTACAAACGTTCCAAATTTCAGCTTAATCGGATGAAAAACAGACGAGTTATTAGGGGTCAAAGTTTCAGACATTCCCTACCAACTTTGGACTGCAAGTTTGAGCCTAATGTGACCTTCACCGATCGGGATGAAACTGGTGCCAGACGAAAGGTCTGGACCAATGACTCCCTGGGGCCAAGTGCCCAAAATTTCTTATCGCCCCTTTTTCGAGTTATGGCCGCTGAAAGTTGATATTTGCTAATGTTTGACCCCTAATAACTTACTAACGCAGAGTCCGAATTTTCTGACAAATATTGTTTTATGTACTATGGTACTAGGACAATGTTTGGTGCTAGTTTCAGCTCAATCGGTGAAGGTCAGCTTTAGTGACTTTTAATCTCTTTGTTCAGCAGGCGAGACCTAGGGACGCATTTCCAGTCCTTATATCTTTGCTTCTACTGCATGCAGCGCCATACAATTTGGCACGGAAATGTACCTCCCTAAGACCTATAAACCCTATAAAAAGCGCGCCTGTCTGTTGCGAACTGATGGAGTTATTAGGGTTTTTACGGTTTCCTGCCCAAAATCCCATAGGGTGCAATGCAAATTTGAGGACCCATTTTCAGCAGGATGCCTTGCCTCGAGTCCCTTGACTACCCTCTACGTTTGTAGACATTAATGATCTGCGCATGCGCATAAATTTGCAGCACCGAGAGTGCTTTCCTTTGGCTGCTGTAGGCGTAAAAAGGTTTATTTATTGAATTTTTGGCGCCCTATAGTGCACGTGCTATTCCATTGACCGCATCCCGGATTGTGCAGGCATGTTTGTATGGTTGGGCTCTACAAACGTTCCAAATTTCAGCTTAATCGGATGAAAAACAGACGAGTTATTAGGGGTCAAAGTTTCAGACATTCCCTACCAACTTTGGACTGCAAGTTTGAGCCTAATGTGACCTTCACCGATCGGGATGAAACTGGTGCCAGACGAAAGGTCTGGACCAATGACTCCCTGGGGCCAAGTGCCCAAAATTTCTTATCGCCCCTTTTTCGAGTTATGGCCGCTGAAAGTTGATATTTGCTAATGTTTGACCCCTAATAACTTACTAACGCAGAGTCCGAATTTTCTGACAAATATTGTTTTATGTACTATGGTACTAGGACAATGTTTGGTGCTAGTTTCAGCTCAATCGGTGAAGGTCAGCTTTAGTGACTTTTAATCTCTTTGTTCAGCAGGCGAGACCTAGGGACGCATTTCCAGTCCTTATATCTTTGCTTCTACTGCATGCAGCGCCATACAATTTGGCACGGAAATGTACCTCCCTAAGACCTATAAACCCTATAAAAAGCGCGCCTGTCTGTTGCGAACTGATGGAGTTATTAGGGTTTTTACGGTTTCCTGCCCAAAATCCCATAGGGTGCAATGCAAATTTGAGGACCCATTTTCAGCAGGATGCCTTGCCTCGAGTCCCTTGACTACCCTCTACGTTTGTAGACATTAATGATCTGCGCATGCGCATAAATTTGCAGCACCGAGAGTGCTTTCCTTTGGCTGCTGTAGGCGTAAAAAGGTTTATTTATTGAATTTTTGGCGCCCTATAGTGCACGTGCTATTCCATTGACCGCATCCCGGATTGTGCAGGCATGTTTGTATGGTTGGGCTCTACAAACGTTCCAAATTTCAGCTTAATCGGATGAAAAACAGACGAGTTATTAGGGGTCAAAGTTTCAGACATTCCCTACCAACTTTGGACTGCAAGTTTGAGCCTAATGTGACCTTCACCGATCGGGATGAAACTGGTGCCAGACGAAAGGTCTGGACCAATGACTCCCTGGGGCCAAGTGCCCAAAATTTCTTATCGCCCCTTTTTCGAGTTATGGCCGCTGAAAGTTGATATTTGCTAATGTTTGACCCCTAATAACTTACTAACGCAGAGTCCGAATTTTCTGACAAATATTGTTTTATGTACTATGGTACTAGGACAATGTTTGGTGCTAGTTTCAGCTCAATCGGTGAAGGTCAGCTTTAGTGACTTTTAATCTCTTTGTTCAGCAGGCGAGACCTAGGGACGCATTTCCAGTCCTTATATCTTTGCTTCTACTGCATGCAGCGCCATACAATTTGGCACGGAAATGTACCTCCCTAAGACCTATAAACCCTATAAAAAGCGCGCCTGTCTGTTGCGAACTGATGGAGTTATTAGGGTTTTTACGGTTTCCTGCCCAAAATCCCATAGGGTGCAATGCAAATTTGAGGACCCATTTTCAGCAGGATGCCTTGCCTCGAGTCCCTTGACTACCCTCTACGTTTGTAGACATTAATGATCTGCGCATGCGCATAAATTTGCAGCACCGAGAGTGCTTTCCTTTGGCTGCTGTAGGCGTAAAAAGGTTTATTTATTGAATTTTTGGCGCCCTATAGTGCACGTGCTATTCCATTGACCGCATCCCGGATTGTGCAGGCATGTTTGTATGGTTGGGCTCTACAAACGTTCCAAATTTCAGCTTAATCGGATGAAAAACAGACGAGTTATTAGGGGTCAAAGTTTCAGACATTCCCTACCAACTTTGGACTGCAAGTTTGAGCCTAATGTGACCTTCACCGATCGGGATGAAACTGGTGCCAGACGAAAGGTCTGGACCAATGACTCCCTGGGGCCAAGTGCCCAAAATTTCTTATCGCCCCTTTTTCGAGTTATGGCCGCTGAAAGTTGATATTTGCTAATGTTTGACCCCTAATAACTTACTAACGCAGAGTCCGAATTTTCTGACAAATATTGTTTTATGTACTATGGTACTATTACAATGTTTGGTGCTAGTTTCAGCTCAATCGGTGAAGGTCAGCTTTAGTGACTTTTAATCTCTTTGTTCAGCAGGCGAGACCTAGGGACGCATTTCCAGTCCTTATATCTTTGCTTCTACTGCATGCAGCGCCATACAATTTGGCACGGAAATGTACCTCCCTAAGACCTATAAACCCTATAAAAAGCGCGCCTGTCTGTTGCGAACTGATGGAGTTATTAGGGTTTTTACGGTTTCCTGCCCAAAATCCCATAGGGTGCAATGCAAATTTGAGGACCCATTTTCAGCAGGATGCCTTGCCTCGAGTCCCTTGACTACCCTCTACGTTTGTAGACATTAATGATCTGCGCATGCGCATAAATTTGCAGCACCGAGAGTGCTTTCCTTTGGCTGCTGTAGGCGTAAAAAGGTTTATTTATTGAATTTTTGGCGCCCTATAGTGCACGTGCTATTCCATTGACCGCATCCCGGATTGTGCAGGCATGTTTGTATGGTTGGGCTCTACAAACGTTCCAAATTTCAGCTTAATCGGATGAAAAACAGACGAGTTATTAGGGGTCAAAGTTTCAGACATTCCCTACCAACTTTGGACTGCAAGTTTGAGCCTAATGTGACCTTCACCGATCGGGATGAAACTGGTGCCAGACGAAAGGTCTGGACCAATGACTCCCTGGGGCCAAGTGCCCAAAATTTCTTATCGCCCCTTTTTCGAGTTATGGCCGCTGAAAGTTGATATTTGCTAATGTTTGACCCCTAATAACTTACTAACGCAGAGTCCGAATTTTCTGACAAATATTGTTTTATGTACTATGGTACTAGGACAATGTTTGGTGCTAGTTTCAGCTCAATCGGTGAAGGTCAGCTTTAGTGACTTTTAATCTCTTTGTTCAGCAGGCGAGACCTAGGGACGCATTTCCAGTCCTTATATCTTTGCTTCTACTGCATGCAGCGCCATACAATTTGGCACGGAAATGTACCTCCCTAAGACCTATAAACCCTATAAAAAGCGCGCCTGTCTGTTGCGAACTGATGGAGTTATTAGGGTTTTTACGGTTTCCTGCCCAAAATCCCATAGGGTGCAATGCAAATTTGAGGACCCATTTTCAGCAGGATGCCTTGCCTCGAGTCCCTTGACTACCCTCTACGTTTGTAGACATTAATGATCTGCGCATGCGCATAAATTTGCAGCACCGAGAGTGCTTTCCTTTGGCTGCTGTAGGCGTAAAAAGGTTTATTTATTGAATTTTTGGCGCCCTATAGTGCACGTGCTATTCCATTGACCGCATCCCGGATTGTGCAGGCATGTTTGTATGGTTGGGCTCTACAAACGTTCCAAATTTCAGCTTAATCGGATGAAAAACAGACGAGTTATTAGGGGTCAAAGTTTCAGACATTCCCTACCAACTTTGGACTGCAAGTTTGAGCCTAATGTGACCTTCACCGATCGGGATGAAACTGGTGCCAGACGAAAGGTCTGGACCAATGACTCCCTGGGGCCAAGTGCCCAAAATTTCTTATCGCCCCTTTTTCGAGTTATGGCCGCTGAAAGTTGATATTTGCTAATGTTTGACCCCTAATAACTTACTAACGCAGAGTCCGAATTTTCTGACAAATATTGTTTTATGTACTATGGTACTAGGACAATGTTTGGTGCTAGTTTCAGCTCAATCGGTGAAGGTCAGCTTTAGTGACTTTTAATCTCTTTGTTCAGCAGGCGAGACCTAGGGACGCATTTCCAGTCCTTATATCTTTGCTTCTACTGCATGCAGCGCCATACAATTTGGCACGGAAATGTACCTCCCTAAGACCTATAAACCCTATAAAAAGCGCGCCTGTCTGTTGCGAACTGATGGAGTTATTAGGGTTTTTACGGTTTCCTGCCCAAAATCCCATAGGGTGCAATGCAAATTTGAGGACCCATTTTCAGCAGGATGCCTTGCCTCGAGTCCCTTGACTACCCTCTACGTTTGTAGACATTAATGATCTGCGCATGCGCATAAATTTGCAGCACCGAGAGTGCTTTCCTTTGGCTGCTGTAGGCGTAAAAAGGTTTATTTATTGAATTTTTGGCGCCCTATAGTGCACGTGCTATTCCATTGACCGCATCCCGGATTGTGCAGGCATGTTTGTATGGTTGGGCTCTACAAACGTTCCAAATTTCAGCTTAATCGGATGAAAAACAGACGAGTTATTAGGGGTCAAAGTTTCAGACATTCCCTACCAACTTTGGACTGCAAGTTTGAGCCTAATGTGACCTTCACCGATCGGGATGAAACTGGTGCCAGACGAAAGGTCTGGACCAATGACTCCCTGGGGCCAAGTGCCCAAAATTTCTTATCGCCCCTTTTTCGAGTTATGGCCGCTGAAAGTTGATATTTGCTAATGTTTGACCCCTAATAACTTACTAACGCAGAGTCCGAATTTTCTGACAAATATTGTTTTATGTACTATGGTACTAGGACAATGTTTGGTGCTAGTTTCAGCTCAATCGGTGAAGGTCAGCTTTAGTGACTTTTAATCTCTTTGTTCAGCAGGCGAGACCTAGGGACGCATTTCCAGTCCTTATATCTTTGCTTCTACTGCATGCAGCGCCATACAATTTGGCACGGAAATGTACCTCCCTAAGACCTATAAACCCTATAAAAAGCGCGCCTGTCTGTTGCGAACTGATGGAGTTATTAGGGTTTTTACGGTTTCCTGCCCAAAATCCCATAGGGTGCAATGCAAATTTGAGGACCCATTTTCAGCAGGATGCCTTGCCTCGAGTCCCTTGACTACCCTCTACGTTTGTAGACATTAATGATCTGCGCATGCGCATAAATTTGCAGCACCGAGAGTGCTTTCCTTTGGCTGCTGTAGGCGTAAAAAGGTTTATTTATTGAATTTTTGGCGCCCTATAGTGCACGTGCTATTCCATTGACCGCATCCCGGATTGTGCAGGCATGTTTGTATGGTTGGGCTCTACAAACGTTCCAAATTTCAGCTTAATCGGATGAAAAACAGACGAGTTATTAGGGGTCAAAGTTTCAGACATTCCCTACCAACTTTGGACTGCAAGTTTGAGCCTAATGTGACCTTCACCGATCGGGATGAAACTGGTGCCAGACGAAAGGTCTGGACCAATGACTCCCTGGGGCCAAGTGCCCAAAATTTCTTATCGCCCCTTTTTCGAGTTATGGCCGCTGAAAGTTGATATTTGCTAATGTTTGACCCCTAATAACTTACTAACGCAGAGTCCGAATTTTCTGACAAATATTGTTTTATGTACTATGGTACTAGGACAATGTTTGGTGCTAGTTTCAGCTCAATCGGTGAAGGTCAGCTTTAGTGACTTTTAATCTCTTTGTTCAGCAGGCGAGACCTAGGGACGCATTTCCAGTCCTTATATCTTTGCTTCTACTGCATGCAGCGCCATACAATTTGGCACGGAAATGTACCTCCCTAAGACCTATAAACCCTATAAAAAGCGCGCCTGTCTGTTGCGAACTGATGGAGTTATTAGGGTTTTTACGGTTTCCTGCCCAAAATCCCATAGGGTGCAATGCAAATTTGAGGACCCATTTTCAGCAGGATGCCTTGCCTCGAGTCCCTTGACTACCCTCTACGTTTGTAGACATTAATGATCTGCGCATGCGCATAAATTTGCAGCACCGAGAGTGCTTTCCTTTGGCTGCTGTAGGCGTAAAAAGGTTTATTTATTGAATTTTTGGCGCCCTATAGTGCACGTGCTATTCCATTGACCGCATCCCGGATTGTGCAGGCATGTTTGTATGGTTGGGCTCTACAAACGTTCCAAATTTCAGCTTAATCGGATGAAAAACAGACGAGTTATTAGGGGTCAAAGTTTCAGACATTCCCTACCAACTTTGGACTGCAAGTTTGAGCCTAATGTGACCTTCACCGATCGGGATGAAACTGGTGCCAGACGAAAGGTCTGGACCAATGACTCCCTGGGGCCAAGTGCCCAAAATTTCTTATCGCCCCTTTTTCGAGTTATGGCCGCTGAAAGTTGATATTTGCTAATGTTTGACCCCTAATAACTTACTAACGCAGAGTCCGAATTTTCTGACAAATATTGTTTTATGTACTATGGTACTAGGACAATGTTTGGTGCTAGTTTCAGCTCAATCGGTGAAGGTCAGCTTTAGTGACTTTTAATCTCTTTGTTCAGCAGGCGAGACCTAGGGACGCATTTCCAGTCCTTATATCTTTGCTTCTACTGCATGCAGCGCCATACAATTTGGCACGGAAATGTACCTCCCTAAGACCTATAAACCCTATAAAAAGCGCGCCTGTCTGTTGCGAACTGATGGAGTTATTAGGGTTTTTACGGTTTCCTGCCCAAAATCCCATAGGGTGCAATGCAAATTTGAGGACCCATTTTCAGCAGGATGCCTTGCCTCGAGTCCCTTGACTACCCTCTACGTTTGTAGACATTAATGATCTGCGCATGCGCATAAATTTGCAGCACCGAGAGTGCTTTCCTTTGGCTGCTGTAGGCGTAAAAAGGTTTATTTATTGAATTTTTGGCGCCCTATAGTGCACGTGCTATTCCATTGACCGCATCCCGGATTGTGCAGGCATGTTTGTATGGTTGGGCTCTACAAACGTTCCAAATTTCAGCTTAATCGGATGAAAAACAGACGAGTTATTAGGGGTCAAAGTTTCAGACATTCCCTACCAACTTTGGACTGCAAGTTTGAGCCTAATGTGACCTTCACCGATCGGGATGAAACTGGTGCCAGACGAAAGGTCTGGACCAATGACTCCCTGGGGCCAAGTGCCCAAAATTTCTTATCGCCCCTTTTTCGAGTTATGGCCGCTGAAAGTTGATATTTGCTAATGTTTGACCCCTAATAACTTACTAACGCAGAGTCCGAATTTTCTGACAAATATTGTTTTATGTACTATGGTACTAGGACAATGTTTGGTGCTAGTTTCAGCTCAATCGGTGAAGGTCAGCTTTAGTGACTTTTAATCTCTTTGTTCAGCAGGCGAGACCTAGGGACGCATTTCCAGTCCTTATATCTTTGCTTCTACTGCATGCAGCGCCATACAATTTGGCACGGAAATGTACCTCCCTAAGACCTATAAACCCTATAAAAAGCGCGCCTGTCTGTTGCGAACTGATGGAGTTATTAGGGTTTTTACGGTTTCCTGCCCAAAATCCCATAGGGTGCAATGCAAATTTGAGGACCCATTTTCAGCAGGATGCCTTGCCTCGAGTCCCTTGACTACCCTCTACGTTTGTAGACATTAATGATCTGCGCATGCGCATAAATTTGCAGCACCGAGAGTGCTTTCCTTTGGCTGCTGTAGGCGTAAAAAGGTTTATTTATTGAATTTTTGGCGCCCTATAGTGCACGTGCTATTCCATTGACCGCATCCCGGATTGTGCAGGCATGTTTGTATGGTTGGGCTCTACAAACGTTCCAAATTTCAGCTTAATCGGATGAAAAACAGACGAGTTATTAGGGGTCAAAGTTTCAGACATTCCCTACCAACTTTGGACTGCAAGTTTGAGCCTAATGTGACCTTCACCGATCGGGATGAAACTGGTGCCAGACGAAAGGTCTGGACCAATGACTCCCTGGGGCCAAGTGCCCAAAATTTCTTATCGCCCCTTTTTCGAGTTATGGCCGCTGAAAGTTGATATTTGCTAATGTTTGACCCCTAATAACTTACTAACGCAGAGTCCGAATTTTCTGACAAATATTGTTTTATGTACTATGGTACTAGGACAATGTTTGGTGCTAGTTTCAGCTCAATCGGTGAAGGTCAGCTTTAGTGACTTTTAATCTCTTTGTTCAGCAGGCGAGACCTAGGGACGCATTTCCAGTCCTTATATCTTTGCTTCTACTGCATGCAGCGCCATACAATTTGGCACGGAAATGTACCTCCCTAAGACCTATAAACCCTATAAAAAGCGCGCCTGTCTGTTGCGAACTGATGGAGTTATTAGGGTTTTTACGGTTTCCTGCCCAAAATCCCATAGGGTGCAATGCAAATTTGAGGACCCATTTTCAGCAGGATGCCTTGCCTCGAGTCCCTTGACTACCCTCTACGTTTGTAGACATTAATGATCTGCGCATGCGCATAAATTTGCAGCACCGAGAGTGCTTTCCTTTGGCTGCTGTAGGCGTAAAAAGGTTTATTTATTGAATTTTTGGCGCCCTATAGTGCACGTGCTATTCCATTGACCGCATCCCGGATTGTGCAGGCATGTTTGTATGGTTGGGCTCTACAAACGTTCCAAATTTCAGCTTAATCGGATGAAAAACAGACGAGTTATTAGGGGTCAAAGTTTCAGACATTCCCTACCAACTTTGGACTGCAAGTTTGAGCCTAATGTGACCTTCACCGATCGGGATGAAACTGGTGCCAGACGAAAGGTCTGGACCAATGACTCCCTGGGGCCAAGTGCCCAAAATTTCTTATCGCCCCTTTTTCGAGTTATGGCCGCTGAAAGTTTATATTTGCTAATGTTTGACCCCTAATAACTTACTAACGCAGAGTCCGAATTTTCTGACAAATATTGTTTTATGTACTATGGTACTAGGACAATGTTTGGTGCTAGTTTCAGCTCAATCGGTGAAGGTCAGCTTTAGTGACTTTTAATCTCTTTGTTCAGCAGGCGAGACCTAGGGACGCATTTCCAGTCCTTATATCTTTGCTTCTACTGCATGCAGCGCCATACAATTTGGCACGGAAATGTACCTCCCTAAGACCTATAAACCCTATAAAAAGCGCGCCTGTCTGTTGCGAACTGATGGAGTTATTAGGGTTTTTACGGTTTCCTGCCCAAAATCCCATAGGGTGCAATGCAAATTTGAGGACCCATTTTCAGCAGGATGCCTTGCCTCGAGTCCCTTGACTACCCTCTACGTTTGTAGACATTAATGATCTGCGCATGCGCATAAATTTGCAGCACCGAGAGTGCTTTCCTTTGGCTGCTGTAGGCGTAAAAAGGTTTATTTATTGAATTTTTGGCGCCCTATAGTGCACGTGCTATTCCATTGACCGCATCCCGGATTGTGCAGGCATGTTTGTATGGTTGGGCTCTACAAACGTTCCAAATTTCAGCTTAATCGGATGAAAAACAGACGAGTTATTAGGGGTCAAAGTTTCAGACATTCCCTACCAACTTTGGACTGCAAGTTTGAGCCTAATGTGACCTTCACCGATCGGGATGAAACTGGTGCCAGACGAAAGGTCTGGACCAATGACTCCCTGGGGCCAAGTGCCCAAAATTTCTTATCGCCCCTTTTTCGAGTTATGGCCGCTGAAAGTTGATATTTGCTAATGTTTGACCCCTAATAACTTACTAACGCAGAGTCCGAATTTTCTGACAAATATTGTTTTATGTACTATGGTACTAGGACAATGTTTGGTGCTAGTTTCAGCTCAATCGGTGAAGGTCAGCTTTAGTGACTTTTAATCTCTTTGTTCAGCAGGCGAGACCTAGGGACGCATTTCCAGTCCTTATATCTTTGCTTCTACTGCATGCAGCGCCATACAATTTGGCACGGAAATGTACCTCCCTAAGACCTATAAACCCTATAAAAAGCGCGCCTGTCTGTTGCGAACTGATGGAGTTATTAGGGTTTTTACGGTTTCCTGCCCAAAATCCCATAGGGTGCAATGCAAATTTGAGGACCCATTTTCAGCAGGATGCCTTGCCTCGAGTCCCTTGACTACCCTCTACGTTTGTAGACATTAATGATCTGCGCATGCGCATAAATTTGCAGCACCGAGAGTGCTTTCCTTTGGCTGCTGTAGGCGTAAAAAGGTTTATTTATTGAATTTTTGGCGCCCTATAGTGCACGTGCTATTCCATTGACCGCATCCCGGATTGTGCAGGCATGTTTGTATGGTTGGGCTCTACAAACGTTCCAAATTTCAGCTTAATCGGATGAAAAACAGACGAGTTATTAGGGGTCAAAGTTTCAGACATTCCCTACCAACTTTGGACTGCAAGTTTGAGCCTAATGTGACCTTCACCGATCGGGATGAAACTGGTGCCAGACGAAAGGTCTGGACCAATGACTCCCTGGGGCCAAGTGCCCAAAATTTCTTATCGCCCCTTTTTCGAGTTATGGCCGCTGAAAGTTGATATTTGCTAATGTTTGACCCCTAATAACTTACTAACGCAGAGTCCGAATTTTCTGACAAATATTGTTTTATGTACTATGGTACTAGGACAATGTTTGGTGCTAGTTTCAGCTCAATCGGTGAAGGTCAGCTTTAGTGACTTTTAATCTCTTTGTTCAGCAGGCGAGACCTAGGGACGCATTTCCAGTCCTTATATCTTTGCTTCTACTGCATGCAGCGCCATACAATTTGGCACGGAAATGTACCTCCCTAAGACCTATAAACCCTATAAAAAGCGCG